>JAUZST010015843.1:0-10046 GCA_034779995.1 Parotocinclus haroldoi | reverse complement strand
GCTTTGTATCCGCTCTAAGTGGCGACTTGTGGCTTCTTTTTCTTATTCGCTTCTCACCTTCTTTGGTCTGATTAAACAGAATTTTGGTCCAAAATAAGCGAATAAAATTACAGGTATATAATAGGATTTGTTTCGGTACTTTAGGAACTATTACTGGAAAAACTGCCCCAAACTGCAACGAAGCTTATTTATTTAAACGTTGGCTTGTAAGGATCACGGTGACGAGCGAAAGTGCATCGCACAGCAAATTCTGTTTGGAAAATTGAATTGTGATCGCTGGACTTTTCCGTTTTCTCCAGGTTACTGTCAGAATGTTCCAGTCATTACCACCTCTGTAGTGCAGGTATCGGAAGATCTGAAAAAAGGTACTGCACCGGGTTACAGCTCTGCACTCGATGGGTTTCCAGATTGTTTTCCTAAAAGGCACTTATATATATATATATATATTTATATATCCATAGAGTATTAAATAAGAATAAGATGTAAGAATAACTGGGGCCAGCAAACCCTGATGGGCATTATGGGCACCTGATCCGCCATGGTCATTGTGGGCAACCACTTGAAGAGCAACCAGTTTGCCAGCCGAATGTAAGCGGCAAGATCCGAGCAAGAAGTGATGCTGTTTTTCCCCACAGGAGAAAAAGCTTTTAGCATCGACGCCAACGACCCAGATGGTGACATTCTGACCTATGGCATCAAGAACGATAAGGACAAACACTTCACTGTGAACGAAGCCACCGGTAATGTGTACATCGACACACCCATTGACTATGAGGTGAGTTTAGTAGTGTCCCAAACATTTTCTTTACTGTAAACAACCTTCAGCACTCATGATCGGCCTGTAAAAACCTCTTCCATCCCTCAGGAAAAGCAAACTTTTACAATCACAGCTGTGGTTAGCGACGGGGTGTATGCTGAGGTGAGTCGCACACAAGCGTAATGAGCGTAATGCACTAACGCGGTGACTTCTTCCTGCTCTCTAACTGAGGCCTTTCTTGGGTTTTTTTGGTTGTTTTTTTTCCCAGACCGAAAAAACCATTACCATTGTGGTGCTTGACGCGAACGACAACGCACCCCGGTTCGAAAAATCCCCCTACAACACTGAAGTCCCAGAGGTGAGCTCAAATCTCAAAACACACAAAAAGCATATGAATGAAGCTCTGGGAAAAACTGTGTGTCACGTATAGCCTGTATGACTGACCATCGTTGATCCTCCTCCTGCAGAACACACCTTTGGAACAGATGGTCCTGACCGTGCTGGCCACAGACCCTGACACGGGGTCGGGAGGGATCGTCAGTTACGAGATCACACAGGTACGTCTGTCATCGTGGCCCTCTTTGCGTGCTGTGCAGGTCCAGCTGACGTTAGGATGTTTTCTGTCTGTGTCTTTCAGTTCACCCCAACTGATGGATCCAACATCTTCTCCATCTCGTCGAGCGGAGGACAGATCGTGTTGGCCGCGGGCTTGAACTACACCCACAAGAGCTCGTTTTATCAGCTGGAAATCACCGCGTCTGTGAGTCCACCTCCGTCTGTCCCCTGCATTGTCTCACACCGAGACGAAACTTCCTCCGTTCTTTTCCACACGTTGCGCCAGTTGGCTTGTCTAAACAGCAGGTCGAACAGAGGAGCTAGACAAAAGGTTGCGGGTTGATCTGTGCGATCGCTAACACCATGTGCTCCACAGGACGGAGGAGGACCTCTGAACGGCGCTCACCACGTTCAGTCCACCGTCGTAACTGCTTTCATTACGGTCGTAGACACTGCGGACATCGACCCTCAGTTCCTCAACGTCCCCAACCTCATCAAAGTCAAGGAGCATTCACCCATCGTACGTACCTTCTTATTTTCGCTTTTACATTGGCGGTGGGACTTGAACCCTGCGATGCAAAGGCGGGTCTTTGTTTATTTATTCTCCAGGACGGCAAGGCTGTGTTCACGGTCCAGGCCAGGGATCCCGACACAGGGATCAACGACGAAATTACCTACAGCATCGAAGGTGAAGCAAAACATTTCGGTACATCGGCGTTAATGACAGCCCGGTCCTGATTAAACTCTGCCCTCGTTCTCTGTCGCAGACGCCAGCACTCCTAATCTGTTCCGGGTTGATTCCGTGAAAGGTGACATTATAATTATGACTGAGATTGACCGAGAGCTTCTGGAGGGCGGCAGCTCTGTGGTGGACCTCACCATGAAGGTCAGAAGCTTCAGCTTGTTCACGATGAAGGGATCACTTAACATCTGCGACGTTTTAAATGCTTTTGTTAAAATGGCAGAAACGATCAGGGCATCAGTTTGCTTTGAACTTCAGTTTCTCCTTTCACCCTCCAGGCCACTGAGAAGCACCAGAACGTGTACGGTGTGTACGCCAGCACCAGGGCCGTGCTCACGATCCAGATCGAGGATATTAACGATAACCCCCCCATATTCTTCCGGTGTGAGGACGAAGAGAGCTGCGTGGACGAGAGAAACTTCGCCGGAGAGGTGATTGAGCACTCGTCCGTCGGTCTCTCCGTCACCGGGCTCAACATGAGGGTCAAGGATTTCGACGAGGTACAGTAAGAGAAATCTGACACAGAATTCACGAACGAATCGACGGTAAAGCAGAGGATAAATCAATAAAATGCACTTCCAGGGCGAGAACAGTCGCTTCCAGCTGCGTCTCGAAGGGCCGCATAAGGACGCCTTCCAGGTCTCACCTGCCAACGACATGTCGGACCGGCCCGTGCTGATCCTGATCCGAAATCCTGAAGCAGTCGACTATGAGAAGGACAAGATCATGAACGTGGAGGTAGGAGCCCAGATTTCTGCTCACCTCTTGGTGTGTTACAGCATGGATTTATTTTCCGTACGAACAAAAAAACCCCTGGCTTGAGTTAATAAAATAAAAGATTATAAGGATAACCTGAACCCTTTACAGAACATCTGGAGGCCACACAACCAGTGGAAGAAAAACATCTGTATTATTAGAGAATAGATATTACAATAAATTAATTGTAACAGGACTTATTTGATGTATTGTCAACATTAAATAAACATAAAAAACTATAACTATATTTATTTTACAAAAGAAATATTTTTAAACTATATATATATATATAATATTTATTTTTCATTATTGTTTAATAAATAATAAATAAACAACATATATAATATATTAAATGAAAGGTCATAAATATTATGAGGAGTATAATAAACTACTGAATATAATATAATATAATAAAATAATTTAATAATTTAACAGAATGGTATAATGAATATAAATAATTATTATTTTTTTTAATTGTTTTTATTTCCTTTTTAAATTAATAATGGTACCATAATGATAACGATATTTTTGTGTTTGTTTGTTTTTTGTGATTACTGTAAACCATTTTATTTAATGCTTTCATGTTCAATGTTCTTTATCTTTTATTCACTTTATTTTTTACATTTGATTATTTTTTTTTTTTTTGAGAATGGACTCTCTGACACTGGTTCAGATCAAGACGATGAACGGTCTTAACTTTGCTCGTACGACAAACTCCTTAAGGGATAAACGGACTGCGTCCGTTCTGCAGATCTGGCAACCAAACAAAGCTTACAAAAGCTTGTTACAAAGCTTCGTTTTACGCACCGTGTTTTACTTTTAGCCATCATTTAGGACGTCCTTCCATGCTTTCTGTAATGCAGATTGTGGCCACAGACAGCACAAAGCCCGAGTTTGTAACTACAGCGACAGTCACCATCAAGGTCATCGACATCAACGATAACTTTCCCGAGTTTAAAGAGGACGTCTACAAGTTATCCGTGGAAGAACACTGCCCAGATGGCACCATCATTGACATCGTCACGGTAGGAGTCCATTTTATACAAAGCTTTTAGCACCCCTGGTCAAAGGACCGGTATACAGTATGTTTGGTTAAGATTCTCCACGACTTCATCTATTTATCATGCTAAAGGCTTTCTGATCCCCACCAACACTCTTCTGTTTGTTTTTATTTATTATTTGATCGCCTTAATTGGTTTGGTGTGTTTCAGGCTACAGACAAGGATGAGCTGGACAACGGAAATCTCACTTACAGACTGCTTCCAGAGAGCATGTACGTACCACCATTCTGTCCAAACACAACCTCTACCAGTCCATCACTGAGCACACAGAGATTTAGAGACTCCGGTTAACCTAACATTAGCTGTAAACATCTCCTTTATAATAATAAATAATGGGAAAGAATCTACAACAAATCTAATAATCATAATAATAATCATAATAATTAAACGTGTAAATAATTCCATTTATAATAATTTTAAATAAAATAATGATACATCAAAATAATAGAATAATGTAAAAATAATATTAATGTCATTATTAAAAATAACTATAACAATCTAACAATAATACAATAAAAATTCATTCAAATCAATAATAATTACATTAAATGAAATATCCCCTATTTTTGTGATCAGTATAATAATAATAATAATAATAATAATAATAATAATAATGAAATTAATGATAATGAAAATACCCAATAATAATAATAATAATAATAATAATAATGAAATTAATGATAATTAAAATACCCAATAATAATAATAATAATAATAATGAAATTAATGATAATTAAAATACCCAATAATAATAATAATAATAATAATAATAATAATAATAATAATAATAATAATAATAATAATAATGAAATTAATGATAATTAAAATACACAATAATAAATAATAATAGAAGAATTAAGGGAGCTTTTATTTGAATGCATATTAATATTTTTTATATCCTGCTACTCTTACTGATGGCTAAAATCTAGAGAGTTTTCTGGTGGGACAGTCCCAATCGGTGCAATGCCATGGTGCCTTTTGAACAGGGGTGAGCATTAGACAGCATTAGGGCATGTGCAAAAACTGAAATGAATAATAAAACAACAGAAAACTAAGAAAAAGCCTGTCTAACCTCTATGAAATGGTGCTACTACATATGAACTATAACTCAGTCATGTCCCCGTCTTCTTTTCGGTTCCCAGGCTCACGTACTTTGATGTTTTCCCTCACAACGGAACCATTTATGTCAAAAACGGAGAGTCTCTGGACAGGGAGCGCATTACTTCGTTCTCTCCCACACTGCAGGCTCGGGATTTGGCTTTAAACCCAGGTTCCACCGTTCTGGAGATCAGCATCTTGGACATCAACGACCAGGCGCCGAAGTTTCTCCGAGACTACGAGGTCTTCGTCCGAGAGAACACCGCATTCCAGTTTACGGTCGAGGTGAGGCGTGTGCTGGCCTCGCTCTTGCTCTTTTCTCGTCGGGCTTTTGGAACACGATTGTTCTTCTCGTGCTGTCTCCAGTTTAAGAGCGCCTCCAAAGCTCCTCGTTAATTCTGTTCTCCGGATCGTTTCGCAGGCTCGAGACGACGACGACCCCAATACTGATAACAGCAAGATTCAGTACGCCGTCATGCCCACACCGTTCAGTTCCAACTTCACCATCGATAAGGACACCGGCGAGGTCAGCAGCGTAGTTCCTCTGGACCGTGAAGCTCTCGACCCGGAAATAAATGGAAAGATCAAGCTGAACATCACTGCGACGGACAAGGGAAAAGAACCTCTCTCCACCTCCGTCGAGCTCATAATCAATGTTGATGTGAGTAAAACCTGCTGAGTTGTTTGCTCAGAGACTCAGGGCATCGTAAAATCCAGACAAATAGTGCCAGACAGGACCTTAGAACCCTACTTTTGGAGGGTCAACGACTGTCCTGGGATTGTGGGTTATGCAGTACAGCTCTCCTATTAAACCCATTCGTTTTGGCTTGTTTTCTACAAACAAATTAAGAACCTCTTGGCTTTTCAAAGCTCTCTTACAGCTCTGGTCCTCCTCTAGAGGTGCTATTTGATCCAAAAGCCTCACAACAATTTCGGAGCTTTTAAAACAAGCATTCAAAGTACACGCTATTAATAAATAGCCTAGTGGTCGCTGTTGGTATTGCATGCTGATACGCCCTCATTTAATACGTACCGTTAGTTTGTGGAAATATTTCGGAGAGGAATAGGTGCAGTCAAATGACCCACGGTCGGGGAGTTTCTCAGCTCGAGCTTGATTTCAACCTCATGTTATTTTAACCCCAGGATATAAATGACAACACGCCTGTGTACGAAGAGAAAGAGTACACCTTCCACGTGAACGAAAGCGAAAAAGGTAAGTTCACATCTTCGCCCCGTGTTTTATTTACTGAATGGCCAACGATTTAAGTAAGTTTTAACAATTTTAACAAACAATTTAAATAAATTGTGGCATTCATTTTTGTCGTTCATATTATTATTAATATTTATGTTGTACTATTATTCATATTAACATTGTTATTATTCATTAACTATAAGTTGCTATTATTATTTTTTATTAATATTACTCTGATTGTCTGTAGTGATCATTATGGTATGATTACTATTACTGTGATAATAATTATTACGACTAATTTTGTTGTTGTTGTTGATGATTTTGTAATTATTATGACTGTTTGTTATGTAAAATTATAAAACGATAATCTTATTAAATTGTTATGAAGTGGTCGTGCTATTCTTGTCATTGTTTTTTATTATTATTCTAATTATCAAATGATTTTGCCTGCACGGCACTTTAAGTTACTAAAGTAATGACATATATATATATATATATTGTTTAAGACGGATAGAAATCTAAACAGAACAATGTTTATGGATCTTTACTGCATGTCTGTGTAAATAACGTGCCTATCCTTCGTCGTTCAGGCGCCTTAGTGGGCTACATTTTTGCCCGCGATGCCGATCAGACCGAGTTCAACAACCGTGTGTCGTTCCGTATCACCAGCGGCGGTGCCGGCACGTTCCTCTGCATATCGGAACCATTTGAGGACGGCTACCGAGGGCGGCTCCTGGTGGACCCAGAAGTGGAGCTGGACTACGAGGGCGAGCAGAACAAGTACACCCTGACGATCGAGGCCTCCGACCTGGGCGGGAGGGCGGCACTGTGCACGGTGAACGTGGTGGTGGACGACATCAACGACACGCCACCGCAATTCCCCGCCAACCTGATCATGCGGGTGAAGGAGCACACGGTCCCGTGGACAGACATCGGCAAGATTGAAGGGAAGGACGTGGACAAGGGCCACGTGCTGGAGTACAAGCTGGTGTCCACGGAGTGCCGCTGTAATGGAACCATGGGGGAATGCGAGAAGGAATATTTCATGGTGCACCTCACCGGGAGCGTCCTGACCGGGGAAAGCCAGATCGATTACGAGGAGTGCGATCTGGTCAAAATGAAGGCGCTCGTGGTGGATGTTAATACCCAGGCTAAAAGGAACAGTACCGAAGGTTCGTAGCTCACACAGAGTCCTTCAAATCATATTTTTAGTACTATTCCGTGGATTTAAAGACTGAATCTGTGCAGAAAATGGCATCTGGCCACCAGGTTTGTCTGTTGGAAGGTTTGCTGGTTTCTTGTTTATGCCCATGCATCATAAAAACAATAAAGCATGAGCCTGCTTACTTTATAATTCTCTCATCAACACATGTTTGTTTACTGATGGATTCCACTTTTTCTTCTCAGGTGACGTCACGATTGAAATCGAGGACGTGAACGACAACCCGCCCACATTCATCCCTCTGCAGGAATTCTTTGGTACATCTGAAAAGATTGAATAATAATAATAATAATAATAATAATAATAATAATAATAATAATAATAATAATAATAATAATAATGCAACCCAGGTGTTTATAGTTAATTTCAAAATAAATTACTACATAAATAAAAATATTCTATTATATATATATATATTTATTATTCATAAAGGAAAAAACAAATAAGTTTAATAAAGATACGTCAAACATTTTTTTCAGCTTACGAGTAGTAAAAACAAACATAAAATAATCCAAGAATAATAATTCTGATTATTATCATTATAAATTATTAATTAATTAATTATTATTATTATTATTATTTTTAAAAAAATAATAATAATCATTAAAAATAATACTAATTGGATAAAATAATTAGATCATAGTAAAATAAAATAAAATAGTCATTCTTACAATAAGTTTAATTAGTGATGTAAATTTGTGATCTGAGGAAGGAAAATTATTTATTTAATTAAGTGAATATACAGATTTTTAAGCAAAAACGTATAAAATAAACACAAATATTTAATATAAATATTGGTTGTCAATTAATAAGTAGTATGATTCATTTAAAACAATTGAAACTCTCTTTTTTTAAAAAAAAAAAAGAAAATTAAAAATCTTGAATTGCTGTTAAAATGATTCTGTTTTCCATATTGTGTTCTTACAAATTTAGGCGGATTTATTTTTATTTTGACTTTTCTTTCACCTTTGTAAGTGGTTTTATTGCTTATTTTGATATTTAGAAAATCAATATTCTCATTTTCCTTTTTTTATTTTCTGTGGAAGGTGTGATAGTGACAGAACAAAGGACAACTTTTTAAATTCTTTTAATACGTGATGCGTGTTTATTGTGTTTCGTTATTTCAGTTATAATTACGGAGAGCGTGAGCGAGGATAAGGTCGTGGCCAGAGTTTATGTGAGTTATGATTATTAATCATTAGAATTTATATTAACATGGATTATTAATGTTATTGATGTTCTGTTGAGCACAATAGGTTTAGAGAGGTGCTCATGTATTTATTAATTCGTTTCAAATCTTTCTTCGTTTGCCGACAGGCCGAGGACAGAGACACGGGGGAGCATAAGAAGATCGTCTTCCAGGTGGAATCGGTTTTGTTTGCCAGTACCAACCCAGAAGAAGGAACTAAACCTGTGAGCAGCAGCCTGTTCAAAGCTGAGACCGACCCGCCCGACAATAAGGGGAACTACATGGGAGTCATTAAGTAAGATAACGTTATTCAAAATCGTTATTTAAACACATTTTAGTGTAGGAAATCATTCATGGGTGTTTATGTATAAAGGGAAAAAAACAACAGTAATAAATGATTCAAATAATGCCATCATTTATTAATATAATTTCCAAATTTATAGTTATTTAAATTGCTTTCGAAGTGCTTCTATTTTTGTGTATTGTACACAAATATTTAGTAACGTAATAAACCTTTTTAAAATAACAGTTAATTGTTTTCAATTGCTTTTTAAATACTTCTATGTAGTCTTAATCTGTTCTGCTTCCCAAGCTTTGTTTGTTCGGCTGTGTCCTTAATTATTTGCCCCCGTTATCACTGCGTGTGATTATATAGAATGAGCGTCTTCATACTTTTGGCTTTGTATCGTACGATGGTGTGGATGACGAGTCTTTGTCGTGTCGTTGCTCAGGGCCACCACGACCCTGGACGAAAATAAAAAAGGCAAGTACTTGGTGACGGTGATGGCCAAGAACAACGAGCTCGGTACGAACCAGACGCTGGAGGTGAGCTCCGTTACTCCGCCCCGTCACGCCCGCTCGTACGGGATTTCAGTCTTGCACCTCTTTGCATTCTTCTTGGCATCTTCTCCTGTTGCAGCTGATCACAGTGGACCAGTCGTACAGGGTCGTCCTCAGGTTCCAGTCGGCGGTCGATGAGGTCAACACCAACCTGCCGAGCATCAGAGCGTGAGCGCCGTTTAGCTTTAGCTTTCGTCAGGTTCTGGTCTCGAATGGAACTCTGTGTGATCTGTAATCTCTTCCAGAGCGCTGACCGGAGCCACAAAAACGATGGTGCACGTTGTGAAAGTGTCACCCGACTCATCTGATGGCAGGAAGAGGAACGCCAGGGCGGAGAGGTAAATGTTTCTACGTGTCACGTAACCCTGGCGTTGGTCCTACTGGATTTAAAGAACTGTTTAGAGACTTTGTAACCTTCTCCAGCCTGATAAGGTTCGAACGCCCTTTTTCTGGTCTCCTCAGATCAGACTTTGGTAGCTCCATGTGCTCCAAAACCAGCTGGTAATCCTGGACTTTCACTTACGCTTTAAGATTTTGCGTTATGTTGTTAATGCTCTTTGCTCTTGCTCTCGTGGAAGGCGGTCGCATTTTCCTCCTCTCCTCACCTATCTTCCCTGCTCAGCTCTTTGTCTGT
>JAUZST010015842.1:0-10046 GCA_034779995.1 Parotocinclus haroldoi | reverse complement strand
GCAGCTTTACAGTAATACAATTATCTAAAAGGCCAATTCCAAGTTGAGCAAGCCCAGGGCGACAGTGGAAAGGAAAACTCCCCAAAATGGTAGGAAGAAACCTTGGGAGGAACCAAGACTCAACAGAGGACCCGACCTCCATGGGCGGCCTAGATGTTAAATAGACAAATACTTTAAGAAATAAATGTAGCACAATAAAGTGTTTCCATTACTTGGTCAGATACCTGTACGTCTACACTGAACTGTAAAAAATGACCTATACCTGTGCCATACAGATGCAAGTGGAATTTCCATTTGGATAGAGCACACCCATTGGTTATCCACAATGGTTATGTAAGTGTATTCTGTAAGCCAGGAATTATGATAGTATTAAAGAAAGAAAAAGACTTAAGTCTTAACAGCTATCCTGGCCAGCTTCTACCGAATGATTGAGATGACACAACACTACTAAGACTCTCATGATTCTATTCCAACATTGGAAATTTGGTAAGACTGTGAAATCAATTGAGAAGTAATTTATGTGCTAGCATTATTGGCACATAAATTCCCATTATATAAATGAGACTAAAACTTTAGTCCATAATTTATGGAATCACTGGGATATAAAAGACATCCTATATATATATATATAAAAAGATGCATCAATAGGACTGATAATCATAGTACTCATGATAGCACTGTAAATTTTAAGCAAGTCCAGGAATAGTGATCAGTGGTCTAGTGGTAAAGGCATTGGACTATAGACCAGAAGGTCCAGGGTTCAAATCCCACTGCTGCCACAGTTGGGTCCCTGAGTAAGACCCTTATCCCACAATTGCTTATATTGTATGACTATATTAATTTTAAGTTGCTCTGGCTAAATGACATACATTGAAATGTAAATCAAAGAAACCTAGAGATTTCCAGCTTTAATGGGTAGTGACAAAAGAAAACCTGAGCTAAATCATCCTCACCTTCATCTTCTGTTTGAGAACATTGCTTTCCCAGTTGAGTACAATAATGGTGGATAAAGTGTGGTGCATTGAACTGTGACAGAATGTCAACATTAATTACCATGGGTATGAAATACCTGTGCTAACTCATTTGTGTACTCGCCAGCCAAATGTGTCGCGTACTGGAGGAAGGAGGGAATACAAGTTGTTTACAGTCTCTCTATTTTTTGTCTTATTCTTTAACTTGAAGGATATAAATCAGGGAATTTGACATGATCTCTAGTTACATAATATCTCCAGGTCACTCTCAGTCCTCTCATTTGCATTCTTTCACTCACCCAACAGGTTTTCTGTGACATTTAGTTCCTCAGACTGTCATCCTCTTTGCAGATCATCTCTAAAGCACTAAGATTTTGAGGCTGTCGCTTGGCAACTTGGACCTTCAGCTCCCTCTATAAGATTTCTATGGGATTAAGGTCTGGAAACTGGCTAGGCCACTTCATGACCTTAATGTGCTTCTTTTTGAGCCACTTCTTTGCAGCCATGACCCATTTTTAATGTTCTGGTGGAGTGAACGAGATTGTCACTCAGGATTTGACGGTACATGGCTCCATCCATGCTCCCATTGATGCGGTGAAGTATTCCTGTGCCCTTAGCAGAGAAACACCCTCAAAACATAATGTTTCCATCTCCATGCTTGACAGTGGTTACAGTGTTCTTTGGGTCATTTCAGCATTTCTCTTCCTCCAAATATGGCAAGTTGAGTTAATGCCAAAGAGCTCCATTTTTGTCTTGTCTGACCACAGCACCTTCTCCAAATCACTCTCAGAATCATCCAGGTGTTCATTGGCACACTTCAGAAAGGCCTGCAGATGTGCCATCTTGAACAGGGGGACCTTGTGGACACTGCAGGATTTTAATCCTTTACGGTGTAATGTGTTACAAATTATTTTCTTGGTGACTGTGGTCCCAGCTGCCTTAAGATCATTAACAAGTCCCCCCCCCCCGTGTAGTTTTAGGGTGTTTCTCACCTTCCTCATGATACCCCACAAGGTGAGATATTGCATGGAGCCCCAGTTCAAAGTCGATTGACAGTCATATTGTATTTCCTCCATTTTCTTACAGTGACATTAACAGTTGTCTTCTTCTCAGTCAGCGTCTTTTGGAAACCTGGCCTCACCAGAGTGCATTAACTCTGTTAATCATTCAGTTATCAGGAAATGATGTGCCTCCAATGACTTACCTCTGAGGACTTAATATCCCAAATCTTTTACAATATTTATTCATTCATTCATTTGTTATCATCCACTTAATCCATACAGGGTGCAAATATGAAAAATGCAAATATGATTGTTATAATACATATAATATAAAATCTGTTTTTAACAACACAGGGTTTCTGAGTTTTGTTTTAAAAAAAGTCCACATTATTTAAATACAGGTGCCTTACCATTACATATTGTACTTGGATTTAACAACATCCCATCTCCAGTGGTAAGAAACATTCAGGATGCTTACAGGATGCTTTTTCTTCATATTCTCATTACTTTTGTATTGACTAATTTTCCCCTGTTTTCATTCCCTTTATATTCATTATTCTCTTCCTCATTTACATTAACTAATGCTTTGAATACTTGACTTTATTTGTAGCTTATTTCTACACGCTCAGTGTTAGATCTCATCTAAATGACATCATTCTGCACCCCCCAAGTCAAAGACGTATACTAAAGCATACCACAATTCAGTAAATAGCCTACCAGTAAACCATAACAGTTCAGAATGTTTGGCAAATTCACATTTGGCAGCTTTGTGTAGGGCTTCTGCTTTCTGCTAACTGCTGTGTGTATCACTGTAATGGGAGGGCATTTAGAATCCTAATTTGTTCTTTGTTCTCTTCATTCTCAACTACTGAGATGGGAACAAGAGAAGCCGCCAGCGCCTTGTCTGCTATTGTCAATCTCTATCCAAGCAGAAGCCTTTCAAGAGCATAAGTACAGTTTGGGTGAATGACATGCATGCTGGTTGCTTACCCTATCAAACTGGCTTTTTTTAAAAAAAAAAAAAACTTTTTTCTTTTTAAGCTCTCTGCATTCCTTCCTGCAAGTAACACTTAACAAATGGAGGGCATGTTAATTAGCTTGAGTTATACAGGAAATCTTAAAGAGCCATACGAATGGGAAGTATTGGCTTTTGAATTGGCTGTGCTTCATAGCCACGTTTTTGGATCCTCACCGTTTGTAGAGGGTGTTGTTTAACATGGATTTATTTATACATACACTTTCACAGATTCTGATGTGTCAAATACATCGGCATGTAAGAAACTACATCCAAACTCTTTCTTTAATGATGTGTTTGATCCCCTGCAGACTTTGTGAAGCACAGGTTTTGTGAGAATAATGGCAGCTTTATATTAGGACCGATGATGTTTGGCTTGTAAGCCACTGATTGCATTCACAGTAAATGATCCTTAATTGAATTACTGCACCCGAATCGAAAGAAATTCAGCCCTTTTAGGAATAACCGAGTACCCTTAACTCTAGGAGTTAATTTAATTCACCAGTGCTTGATTTCCTTTTAAGTCCCCAGGTTACGGTTAGTCTATTCTTAGACTGTCTTAATGTTTCCCTCTTATAAATGAAGCCGTCTGGAAAACCAGACAATGATATATATGACATCCAATCAGGCATGCTATGTATAAGTAACTGGTAAAAGATCTCAAAGTAGTACTGAGAACCAGCACATCTATTGTTTCGTGGTGACACGATCTGATCTATTTGAACCATCCTAGCACAGACAGGCAGGGGGTATTAAACACCAGCACTATGACGTGCCCTAGATAAGGCTGTCAGCCTAGCGGGTGAGAAACATATCGAACTTTATGAATAAGTTATGAGAGAAGCCGTCAAGTTTTATTTAATGATGGCCTTGACTGCACTGTTCTCACTCTCTACAAGTCTAGTGCTTCCATCAAACTGTTTTCAGCTTAGGCATGCAGTGAGCTTTAGAATTATTGTTACACTTTGTATGCTTGATGAGACTAGAGATTGTAGATCAAGGAAATGCTTCTTGATATAGACTCACTCCAGGACTTCTAGGGGCCTGTAACTGATTTTCAAGTCTCAGGTTTCAACAAGGTCTAAACCTTGTCAGAGGACTGTGAATCATTTTGTGTTAATTTGGATATGTAAAAATGAGTGAATAAATTGACTAAAATCATCTATAAGATTTTCACATATTTTTAGAAATTGTTAATAGCTACTTTTACAATTTAAAATAATTCTTAAGATGACTGTGAAATATGAGTAGTTTGGTCTACAAAGACAGCACCTCCACTGAACACCCTTGGTAAACTTATTAAATCGCTTTTCCATATAATGCAGTAAGTTCTATATTTGCCTGCATCTGTGACCTGATACAGACCTGAACCAAAATAAGCCTTTGTCTGACTGCATGCTATTGTTTCACTGATCTCCATAAATGTCACTAGCCACCCATCTCTATTATCCTCCTTTGTTCTGACTCACAACTAAGTCGTTATTCTACTGTCCTCCTCATGCTGCAGGCTTTTCTCTGCATCCAATACTGGCAATTACAGCACATTCATCTAAATATAGAGGTCTGGATATTTCTGGACTACTATGACACACCCAGGCTTTTCTTCTCATGTAACTCACAGGAAGTGTCCCCCATCTGTCTCAGATTTTGTCACCTTCTCTGAGGAGCTTGCACTCTTTTCTTGTCATCTAAACCAGAGTATGTGTCATTCTAGCTCTCAGTGATACACCATGTCCATCATGTGAAGACACAGGCGCATGTCCTTAATCACAGAGGTTCCTTCTTCAATTATTTTTCTCAGTATTGATCTGGCACTCTGTGTGCCATCTCTGATTTACTGCCAACTACCCCAACCTCTCACACTCCCATACCATCTCTTAACATACTGCTCTCTCTCTCGCTCTCTCTCTCTCTCTCGCTCTCTCTCTTTGTCTCTTTCTTTGTATCTGTTTTTCCTCTCTGACTTATCTATGCTCTAGTAACTGCATTAAGCCCGTCTGTTCTGGCACGTCTGTCCCTGTTACCCATATCGTGTTATCAAGGCCAGGGTCACAAAGGCCGAGCCCTCTTGTGGAACGACACACACATACTGGCACTCCATTTCTGGCTTATAGTAGGGCTCTGGCATTCGTGGTCTTCCATCAACACCTGTGTTCATTTAGCTCCAACAACAGTCCAAAGAGCGCTGGTAGCCGGTTCAACTGTAGATCAAATGACCTCACCAATCTCCACACACTCAGCTTTAGCAAAGAGCGAATCCAGGCACCAGCTGAAGCGCTAAAGCTCCTTCCATACCTCTGTAGTGTTGCACCCAGATCAGCTTACTGCTGCATTAGGTTAATATTTAAGTCTGGGTGTGGTCTCGACACACTAATCTAGCAGAGAGCTGTTGTCAGAATACAGCATGTACAAATGCCTTTCCTCTAAAGGCATTAATTGCTGAAATATTCATATTGATTGTCTGGAGAACAACTTATAACAATCTAAAGCTTAGCTAAGGGGTTCTAATTTTTGCCGACTGAAAGGGCTTAACAGAAATTGACCCAAGTTTCTGAAAAACAAACTAAGCTATTAGTGATGCAAGAACCCACTCCTTTTTCATGCTGCAAATTGACTCAACTTCTGGCTATTGTGTGCTAGACAAACCACCTCACTCGTGAGTGTACAAAACCTGAAAGTATGGAAGCATAAAGATGGGCTAAAGTAATTCCAGCATTTCTTTTATTTTTCACTTTTACATCTTCTGCCTGCAAAGAATGCACAAACCAGTGCTGGTATCATTCAGATTTTAGTTAAGTGGAGGTTTCACTTAACAAGGCAGTTTGGCACATGGTGCTGAAAACAAGTAGCGTTAGCAGGTCAGGAGGCCAAGAAAGATGTGTGTAATGATGCGTCTCAAACACACACACAAACACAAACTCCCACTCACTTAGTCAGGCACAACATTTAAGTGATTGACAGTGCCAGGCTGTGAATGCATGGCCCATGGCCAACCACTGTCTCATCAGAGGAATCGCCTGCCTGCCTGCATGCCTCTAGCAAAATGGAGTTCTCATCCATCACTATAGGAAAGTGCTGAATATTGTTGCAGAGTGCACTATTACACACAGTACGCTAATGCTTTATTGATCGCAAGATGTACATATTGAAGCTCTTACAGTAAGACTGCTTGTTGGAGATTCACAGTTGTGTGTTGCCTATTAGTCTGTGCATATTGTCATTTGGATGTAGGAAAGCTGATCTAGGACCAGAACTGTTAGCATGATTGCTTGTTTCTATCAAATAAAGAAATTCATCAGTCTGCCATGCTTTATGCACTCAGCACTATAATGCTTTCTCAGCTTGTAGCTTTTGCAAAATTGCGGTAAATGCTCCAGGCAAAAATTGCAGTCTATGAGTTGTTGTTAGATTTGATATGTGATGATGGAAAAGTTGATTATCTTCCTGCCTAGTTAAGCAACAGTGCATCCAGCTGTATGCCCCTGAATCCTGACAGTCATTGCAACAAGAGATACTTTGTGACATTCCACTGTAAGTAGAAGGCCTGGTGGAATATTTTAAGATGCATGCGTGAGCTTGATGATGTCATGTAGCGGAAATGAATCTGAAGCAAGAATTTTCCATCTGGAGGGAAAGCAACACAACCATTCTTTGGCATGACCACAGGCCCCAGAGGGAAGCTGCAACAAACGCACTGTTTACAGCCTGAGTGATGAGTGGCATTTTGAAAATGCTACATGCAAACAAGCGCTGCTCTTTAAACCTTTCCTAGTGTCCTACAGTGTCCTGCAATTGGGCTAGGGACTGATCACAGCCAATCAATCATCATATCAAAGTTTAAAAGGTTCTCAGCAACGTGAGCCAGAGACGCGAGGAATGCACCTTGAGGCTTGACAGTGGGCGCCCGCATGGCAGCCAAACAGGAAATTTGAATCTGAAGCATGAGACCGACACATAGAGTAGGTTGATGGAATTCAGGATTTCAGAAAACAAACTGGTTCAAGGCTAGCAGGATCAAAAGGGGTAAGGGAGCAAAAGAATTCAACCAATTTCCCCTTCAAATGCATTGGCAGAGCTGCAGTGGGATAAATGTGCGACGGCTGGCTAGGGTTGAAACATAGTTAGAGACACACGCACACTGTCACCTTCAACTGCCTGGAGTGTTGGGATAAGATCAGGAGGCGTGATTTATAACTAGGATTGCACTTTGAAAATGTACCAATGGCTGTATACAGAATACATTTATGACACATGGCAAACTGCATTTATGTCTACTGAGTAAAATTAGCCTACTATTTTGATGTTGACTTAGAAAGACCTTATGTATGTTTTTCTTTAAAAATGAGTTATTGTGAACTGGATTTTACAGATTTCTGTTCAGTAGATTGATTTAACCCGTGTTTCTGATCTGCCCTTGTCAATGTTCTTTTATTCCATGGGACACAAACATGTCCAGGCTACTGTTTTGTTACTATTATTATTATTACATTCCCAAATAGGAACCCCTTGCTCTCTTCAAATGGTGGCTAAATACTCACCTCTTCACTCAACACTTGAGGGAAGTGAAAATGCAACTGCTTACTACATACAACGAAAACATTTGCTTGTGTGTTTTGTTATTTTACCCACATCGGATCCTAGCAGGTTCTGGTTGGATTGTGTTCTTGGTGTATTGCTTATCTGAACTAACATGAGGTTTTGTCTACTAAGAATACATAGCATTCTGGATAAGGGCATTTAGAAACGAAAAATGTCACAACAACGATCCTATAGTTATGGAGTGTTTACATTGAGAATGGGACAAAGTAACACTAGAAACACTAAATTACTTGGCATCCTCTGTGCCAAAATAAGTGTGGTGAAAAATGGCAACATTACAAAGTGATAAGTGCTTTACCATCCTAAGTTGATTTTGAATGTGTAAAAAAAGTAAATGTATGAAACACTGTATGTTTTATACGCATTTTGCATACTTTTTCTTATTTGGGGATTTGAAACAAGGTTTTCTGCAGACCTAATTGTTTTTGCTGATTTTACCCTAAAGTAAAGATAAGATGCTAATTCCAAATATGAAGACAAAAAATATGCAACATGGCAAAGTTTTTCAGAAATATGTTTGATTAAAGATTATAAAGTCAAATATTAAGATTAATAAGACGTTCTAAAGTCGCGATAACACATAATATATAAATTTCATGCAGAAGACTACTGTCTAAAAAAGTAGAAAATAGTTTTGTAAATTCTGATTGTTGGGGAGATTTTTGCCTTTTTTGATATGGAAATATTTCAGAAGATCTTTCTCTCTGTTATGTCACATGAATGCTGTTCTGGGGGTCAACAGGTTCCCTGAACCCAGTAACACTGCTGAAAAGTTTGGCATATCAAGATCTTGTACCAAATCAATCAGCTTGAGTGAATGGCTGGCACATTCTGGCATCAACTTATGAGGACAAATAAATTAATCATTGGAGCCTGTCGAAAAATTGGAATAACAGAATTCATTTTTGTCCAAATTTTCCAAATAGGTACATAGGTATGTCGCAGCGAAAAACTGCTGAGAGATTTGAGTACTGGATGGAAGATTTTGTCTTTGTGTTTATACCTGTAATAATTACCCTGCAGAAGTTGCAGTCATCAACATGATTTTGTGTGAAAAATTGACCATTTCATAGTGGAAATATGTGATATGGTCTTCTTGTTGGAAAAAGTGGATACTGTATACTGCAAGGTCAAAAGGACTGTCCAGACTGTTATTTGCAATTCCACAAGTCCAAAAGCCAGGGTCTGCTATGGTATGAGGTTGCATAAAGGACAAACTTCATACCAATTTACACTTGGCAGCATTAATGCAGAAAAATGCATTGATATTTTAGAGCAACATATGCTGACTTTCAACAAGGCAGTGAAAAACTACATGCTGCACACACTACAAATTCATGGCAGAGGATGAAGAGAATACTGGACTAGCCTACCTGCAGTCCTGGCCTGTCTCCAGTAGAGAATGTGTGGTGATGTTTTAAATGGAAAATTAGACAACAGCTGCATACTTTTGCACCCCTTGGTAAGTGAGTGCTGTTTGCTGTATGGAAGACGAAAGTAAGTCATGGAGAACAGAACAACAAATTTATTAAGATATTGAAAACAGCATCACGTCGCAGAATATGTGGATTTTGACTAAACTAAAGCTAACTCTGCTGAGTGGGCAGAGACAGGCACAATTCAGCAGCTACGGCAATCTTTCTTTCGCTGAAGAAAAGTTGAACAAAAATTGAATCTGCCTAAATTGGAATTGGATGGTCATATTTTTAGAAAACTAGAAATCGGAATTGGCCAATAAATCTACAATCGGTACAATTTTAGTTTATACTGTCTGCGAGAAGTAAAATAAAAGTCAAAGTCAAAATAAATATAAGATATGCCTCTTTTTTTCTTTCTTTCTCCATACAGTCACAAATTTGTCTGAATTGGGGTCATTTAGCTGATCCAGGGTGTTTTATGGAAATGCTTTGTAGACATTACCTCATGCTAACACAAATAGCCTATTATAGTAGTCTATACTGATGGGAAGACAATTGAGATGAGAAGAGCTGCAAGATGAGCTTGTTAGTAGTATGACTTTGATATAAAACGAGACGAGGTACTTGGGTGGCTTCCATGGAAATGAAGCCACAGTAGTATACCAGATACATAAAATTCAGTAGGCCATAAATATAATCAGACATTATATAGTAAGGAGGAAAATATGGTAGTCATGGTAGTGATTATATTATTTCGCTTTGGGGGACTTTCAAAGCTAGATTTTTGTCATGACTGAGCCACCTTCTTGTCTCCACAGTGTGCTCCTCTGGTTCTCATTTTTTCTGTGTTAGTAAGTAGACTCTGTCATCTGTAAACCCAATTAAATATAAACAAACAGCCGACATGCACTCCTGCAGCAAAGTGGCTGTCAGTGGCTCCCTGCTCTCTTTCTGTAACACAGATGTACATTCAATTCAATTCAATTTTATTTATATAGCGCTTTTTACAATGTAGCATCGTCTCAAAGCAGCTTTACAGTAA
>JAUZST010015841.1:0-10046 GCA_034779995.1 Parotocinclus haroldoi | reverse complement strand
AACCACCTTCAGGAGAAAGCAGCAGGTCAGACACTGAGGAAGATGTTGAAGATCCCGATTTCTCTTCATATGCAGCTGAGGAGCGGAAGTCATACTACCCTAACGAAAAAGATCTTAATGATCAGATCAGAGACCTTGGTCTCACCAAGTCCAACGCTGAGCTTCTGACATAAAGGCTCAAGCAATAGAACTTATTAGATGAAAGCATCCAAGTCACAGATCAGAGGAAGCGTCACCAAGTTTTTTCCAGCTTCTTCATTCATCAAGATGGATTGTGCTTCTGCAACAATGTGTCCGGTCTATTCGAGGCTATAGGTATCACCTGTAACCCGAAGAAGTGGCGCCTCTTCATAGACAGTTCATGCAAGAGCCTTAAAGCCGTCCTGCTTCACAATGAGAAAGAGTATCCGTCTCTTCCTGTAGCTCACTCAGTGCACCTGAAAGAGGAATACACCAGTGTCAAGATGTTGCTAGGTGCCTTGAGGTATGATGAGTACAGCTGCAAAGTTATCAGAGATTTCAAAATGGTGTCATTCCTGATGGGTCTCCAAGGTGGGTTTACAAAGTATCCTTGCTTTATTTGCCTTTGGGACAGCTGGGATACTGAAGCGCACTACCACAGACGGGACTGGCCTCAGAGGACAAAGTTCTCACAGAAGCGAAGTTTATGATGAATGTAAGCAATTTTGTATTTGTTTTAGGCAATTGGAATATAATACTAAAAGGCTGGAAACAAAACTTGTGTTATGTTGTCAGAACAAAGTATATATAGAAACAGAATCTTCCAGGTAAGTAACTGATACAATGGACATTGATGGTAGAAACAGGGAGGTGTCACTAATAAAGTGATCGGTTAGGGTAGAATAATTTAATAAAACTATATACATAAAAACTTACTTGACCCTGAAGTTAATGATGGTCCAAGATGTCCAATGAATTCTGTATGATAAAGCCACTTCAAAGATCAGTGATGTGTTCAGATTGACACATTACACTATTTGTACATAAAGACATGATTTGTTGTGACTGAAACATTATCATAGATGAGGTGTCCACATACATTTGGCCACATCATGTTTCTTTTTCACAAACTTACTATTATGATTCAAATCTAATCAAATGTGGAACGCAGTGGATTTTCTCACATTCACCCAAAGGCGTCAGTATCTGACTAAACTCAGTATCAAGTCGACATTCCCTCTATTTCTTTGTGCCTGGGCAGGGACATTCTTAGATATATTACACCCCATGAAATATGTGTCCTGCATAAATGAACACACTCACTAAAACCGATTAAAAAGAGAAGCCATTTTGTCTTCCTCTCTTTGCTTTTTGCTAATTACACTGAGGCTTCAAAAGGAATAATACATGTGCTAAATGACCCATATGCCATTTCAATAGAGCCGGACAGTGCTGATACTGCATTATAAAACGGCAGCATTATATTTGAATCTAAGACTGAGGCGTGACCTCCACAGTGTACCATTGTCCTTAATATAATCATTGGAGAAACATACAAATGACGGACTTTCCATATCATTGTTTCGTGATCAAAATGAAATTACCATGGTGTCTTCAGCGGTGCACTTCAAGGCATCCTTTGTCTCCAAGCTCTGTTCCAGTGGCATCGATTTTCTACAAGCCTGAATTAGCATTTGTCTTTCTTTCTCTCTCTCATTAATCAATTTACACACTCACTCTTTCTCTAATTGCTGCCCAATGCAGGTTATTAAAAGCCCTTTCAGAATGCTCCACGGATAAGCTCAGCTCAAATCCCACTACTCCACTGCAGCAAATGGGTATTTTTTTATTTTCTCGAAGTTCAATTTCCAGCCTAAAGTCTCACAGTATGGCTGAACTGCAGGACTGAATGTGTAGCTGTGTAACACCGTACTTTGTGTACATTAAAATGTTTAGACCCCAACAAACTAAAAGTGTGTAACATCTCTGTACTTATAAAAACCCATTCATTCTCCTGACTTACAATCCATTCATATTGGATCACATTTACTTTAAGCCAGAATTATATATTCATACAATTTGGGGTTTATTACAATAAGTAATTAAAGCAATTACCTAAAAAACGATAATTAGAAATACTGGAAAAATTATATATACTGCACACATTTAAAACTGTATTATACATGGTGTCCAACTTCGTATCAAGCTTTTATTTAATGAGCCCTCTCTTTATGTTTAGTCATACCATTATTGTTAAAACAGTTTTATATTCCCAGTTTTACTTACCTAAGCAGTTAGGTATAATTACAATAAGTACATTCCTTATCAGTACATGCACTGCCACAAATGTTCAACAATAATTCTTTTATTTTGAAATAAGCAAGTCCTTGTATCAATATTTGAGCTCCTCAGAGGTCTTGTAATGGTTTATCATGCATGAATCTTGTTTTAAACACTGCTAAAATACCTTTTGTGGATTTGTTTTTGATGTACTGAATATTGTCTGTTAACAGTGTTGTTTATTTATATTGAATGTCTGTGGATGTGCCTCTTTTTCTATATATGCATAATGAATTGTAAAAGTATTAACATATACAGTTCTGTGCAAAAGTCTTACGTCACAATTTCATTAAATGTCCCATGGTTTTATCCATCCATCCTTCCATCCATTATCTTCTGTTTAATCCACAGGGGGTTGCGGGCCAGCTGGTGCTCCCCTGGCAGCTCTGAGGAAACTGGAGTACCTGGAGTAAACCCACACAGACACGGGGAGGACATGGTCCACACAGAAAGGACCAAGGCTTCTCCACCCTGGAATTGAACCCGAGACTTTCTTGCTGTGAGGCAAGTGACTGTATATAATAATTTTAATCCTCTAAATTAGAAAACTACTTCTATTAGAATAGCAGATACAGGAAATTTGTATGCAGTATTTTAAAAATCTGCATCTATAGGTTACTGTGGAACATATTTGGTGTCACCTCCCCTCACACTTGAGCTTTAGCAACATGTGCCAGAATTGTTGGGATGCCAAAAGCATCCAAAGAGGCTTGCTTTTTGGAGGTGTCGCAGTAAAGAAACTTTTCAGAAGGAGAACATGGTGAAAAGGCTAATATATATACTAAAGCTCGCAAAGATTGGAATGAAAATCAGTGGAAAATATAATTTTCAAGTGAAGTTTGAAATTCTTTGATCCATAGGTTGATAATATGCTCTATATGGTCACTATACCACTTACCAAAACAACAAATGTAATGGTGTCCTCAGACTTTTGCACAGTATTGTATTTTAATTATGATGTTGGACTTATGAACTTATCCTGTAGTTGCTGTTATTGTTCCTTTACTGGTTATAGGATTGAGCAATGACAGAATAAATATAATTTTATTATGGAAGTAGTTTTTAGTAAAATTAAAGGCCCACTTCATTTTAACAATGCAGTAATTACTTTGTTTAATAGTGTTCTGCTGAAATAAGAGGTATGTTCAGTTATAAAATTTGTATACTGTGTGTCTGGTGAGTAATTTTACTAATTTATCAGCCACTTTACATGAGAATCTTACAGTGGAGCATATAATATACAGTATATGTAATTCATTAGAAGGTCTGTTATTGTATTCACATTTTTATTACTTTCTCACTATGGTCCATTATTATCACACTAGGGGTATAGGGCAATCAGAAAATACAACAATAAGTAAAAGTTGTTCAACAATTAATAAACTACATGTTTAGATAGCCTGGTTAAAACCCCCAACCTTTTGAAAGATCTAGCAAATGCTTCCTTTATTTATGTAAAACTAGCTTCCTTCTCTTATTGAACTCACAGCAATATTAGGCCAATCACAGAATCAGACAAAGAGGATTAGAAAAAAAACAGACAGCACATAGTCTGATCATAGTCTGACTGTATGGTAGCTTAGTCGTTAAGGTACTGGTAGCACTTTCAAACATGCTTGCTGTCTTTTAGTTTTATTTTTCCTGTAGACTGGAATTTTTGCCACTGCTGGTAGACCCGTATGACCGTATGCTTTTCAAATTCAGCTGCTTCTTTCACACATTGGCATGCCCAACTTCAATCAGCCCTTTTTGCCAATCATTAGAATCTGTTTTACGACCCATTTGCCACACATCAAACTAGACATTCACTGCACTGTGCCACCTCTTCTCAATATGTGAATCCAGTTGTACAGGTACACTGCTCACAAAAATGGGCGATATTTTATTATGGGATATTTCAATTTGAAATGCCTCCTGCTTTTTGTAAACCTGAGGTTTCTACCAACTTAAACACACATGGTATTTAGATGTCGCTGGTACACAAAATGGCAGTGTTAAGCACTGTCAACTTTCAACTCCAAAGACCTAGACTCGTGTGGAATTTGCGTGTATGGAGTTTACATGTGTAGGTTTCTTACAGGAACTCTGACTTCCTGCCACATTCCAATCTGTTAGGTCAGCTGGCACCTCTAAAGTACAGCAAGTATGTTATGTCCAAGCTATGTTGGGCCCTTCAACAAACACCTTTACTCTCAGTTGTTGAATTATAAGGTACTTTGCATAACACCTGCTAAATGTTGTGAAAGTAAATGCAAACTTCTTTACTGAGTTGTATTTCTTAATAAAAAAATAATGCAGTTAATAATGTTGTTAAGAAGTTGTCAACATTCCGCTTAGTAATGTGTTTTACATCAGGGATTTAGTCATTGTGGTGTGATTAGTAGTTTGAGAGAGAAATTTGTAGACCTAAAGTGTATTCTAGTAATGACATTAATTAGTGTTCATTTGAGATCTAAATTTACATTATAAATCATTTGAATTATTTGAATCGCCAGCAACTAAATGCTCAGTGTAATGCTTATTCGGGATCTTAGTTAATCAGTGTACACAGTGAATTTGTAAACTCACACTGTGGACGTCAATTAAAGCTCAGTGAGGAAGCATGGCTTCATCAATGAAGAATAAAGCCAGAGTATCAAGCACCTCCTCCTCCGCTTACAGCTCTCAGAATGAGAGAAATGTGTCATACTAAAGAACCATTTTCTCCTTCATCCAATCAAATCAGGATCAAATCGGTAATAAATTTATTTGCTATTGACAAGCCAGAGAACACTAGCAGCCTCTGGCACAATGCAGCGATGCATGAGCTCTCTCTTTCGTTCTTTCTCCCTCGCTCGGCACATCACTCTGCACTGCGCTGAAGGCTAAAAACTAGAGTTATGTTCCTATAACAAAATATTTTCCCGAGGCTTAACAACTCATGTTGTCCTGACTTCTGGAGTAATGGAAGTAAATGAATCTATAAATAATACCTCTTTCTGACAACAAATCCTACTATCCAGTTCTTGACCACCCTCTTGCTCTTGCTCTCACTCCTACATGTGAATACCCTGAAACGATAACCCACTGTACCACTGTCATGCATGTCATACACACATTCAGAAAGAGGCTAAGCGGCCAGGGCAAACTTTTTAAATAAACTACGCACTCACTATAAATGTGTCACTAGAGAGGGAGAATGTATTGGCCCTAATCAGCCAAAACAGCGTGATTCATTGGTTAATTTTAGCGTCTGGGGCTATACATTATTCCAGGCCTGCCAAAGCTAATTTCTGCCTTTACAGACAGAGCAGGATGACAAATGGATTGTCCAAGCGGCTACAAGTGAAAAACCTCCATCATGCGCTTTCTCCCACTTGAGTTTTACTCACTCTAATGATGTATAATAGCCTGCAACTACACTTGACCCGTGGATTATGCGGCAACGAGTTAAAAAAAACATAAATGTTTACCCAGAGGTTTTGAAGGGAAAACAGGAGCACACAATTTGCATTGGCATTAGGCATGAATTTGACTGTTTGCAAGAGACTTAGCATGGCAGGCATAATTCAGCATTCAACATATTTGAATGCATTCTTATAATTACTTAGAATTTTTATTATGCAAGTTAAAGCAGGCTTTGTCTAACAATTTAATCAGCAACTTGACACAAGCTATCAAATTAGAAGGGATGCACTGATCTAAAACCCTGAATCATATAATATAGAATTTGATTGCCTCACCTTCTGAAAAAATAATTCAAGGTCAAAATGGATTCAGTACAGGTGTCAGAAATATAACATCTGTACTGAATCCTAAATAGCAAAATTGGATAAAGGTATCAGTATCAAAAAGTACTCTGTTGGACTGGCCACTTAGTGGACCTATTGCAGCCAATTTTTAAAATTAATTATCTAGATGACAAATGCAAAGAATGTGGAGTTAATGCTAAGTTGCCATTCTATTTGATCAAGTTAGGCTCTGGCCATCATAACTGAGTCCTGGACCAAGACCAACAAGAATCTTGAGGAGATGAACATCTTCATGAACATCTTGAAATTTTCTGATATTTTAGAATTCATTCATTCATTATCTTATTCACTTATCCTAGTCAGGGTCACGGGAAAGCGAGTGCCTAGCCAGCAGCACAGGGAACAAAGCAGGAACAACTCTCTACAGGGCACCAATCCATTGTAGAACAGGTAGGCTAGTGGTGTCTGTATTTTGTATTCTGGTGCAGTTTGTTCACTTGTTTCTAACTTTAGTCATGCCCTTTTAGATAAACCACTTGATTTTGATTTTGCTTCTGTTCCAGTCTACTCTAGTCTAGTTCCGTCTTAGTATGTCCTACCTGGCTAAACAATCAGGCAATTGAAAGGAGGTGATTTGTAACAATACAGTGGTTGCTCTCTTCACACTGCTCAATGACCCTAAAAGATTGTGTAGGATTTTAGTAATACAAGCACTGCAACCATTATATTATTTATGACTTAATGAGGTCTCACCATGAGATTACCTCCCTACTGGTACAGAGGATGCTGGGAGAGACAGTACTTTTACTGCCAGAGTATGGAGCTGTGGGAATTTGTCCTTGTTTTACAGACCAGGTATAGCTAGCTGAAAATAAACTATCAGCTTAGCCAGTTAGATCTGTTACAAATGGATGGCTAGAAAAAAATAACTATGGTAACTAGCTAGCATCCATGATAATCTTTATATAACTTTTCACATGCTTGGAATGCTTCAGTGATTGATATGTGGATGGGATTGAGTATGTGCATATGTCTCGAAGCAGAGAGGTTAGACGCAACACGGAGGTACTAGTCTCCTGAGCAGGGAAATACACGTTTACTACAACAGTTCTGGCAGTTGTGTTTTTCTGTGGATCATGTGTAGTCTCCGGTGGTCCCTAGAAGAAATGCCGAGTCCCCAGTGTTCGAGACCAAGTTAAGAGCAAGCAAAAATTAATCCAAGTGAATATGTGGGTCTGAGAAATGATTCAAGACTGGAATCTAACTCAAATTATTCAGTAACATATAAAAAAATTCTGGTTGTAATATTGTAAGTCATGCTTGGATAAAATGGATCATCAGATTTTACATTACAACAAACGTAGAGCATGCCAAATACTAATAAATTCTGTCATTTTTATAATAGGTTGTGTAATGAAAAGCATTGTCTTGAATGTAAGAAATATACTAAATCAGAGCATTTTCAATATGGGACTTAGACTTTTGGACCACACTGTAAAACCAGTAAGCACATTTGTAATAACTGTATAAAAAGTACTTCTGATTTGTAGTACATACTACAGTCCACATATCTGTGGACTGTGCAGGTCTTCAATTTTCTGGTTGTGATGTTTCTAAAAATGAAAGACAAAAAAAATAACACAATGAACCTCTGGTGGGATGATTCAATATTCAATGGTGATGTAAATATATGGTTACTAAGATGTGGCCACTGGCAAATTAATCAGTTGCAGCTGAGTATTAAGTAGATTCCTTGAATCTCATATTAATTTAGGTAAAATAAACCATGTGCTACTGTTTTCATTTGAAAAATTCTTTGTGGCAAATTATAATTGACATTTTTGCACATTGTTTTACATTTTAGTATATCAGCGACCAAGAGCCGGTATCTTCACAGGTGTATCGAACTGGACGTATGAGTGGTGTGATGGTGTGACTCTGACACAGAAGGTCCCTCTTGAATGTATCGTGGGTGTTGGGCCGTCGCTATGCCGCCTGCTGAAGCCCAGCTATGAAATATCATATCAAATCAATAGAGACAGAGGCTGTAAGGCGCCAGCAACCAGGTCGCCGCTGCCAAAAAGGGACATAACAAATGAAAATGCTAAACAGGGCTAAAGGTGAAGAATCGTCGTGTCTCCAGAGGCGTGATGGAGTGACGAGAAAAGAAACTCTTCTCAGAAACATGCACAGGACGGATGTGCTATCAGCCAGGCTAATGGAGTAGTCACTGAGATATCCGAGACGACCCGCAAACTTTCAGTTGTCTGCCTTTACCAGATCATTCCATCGGTCGACATCAAATGGAAAACAATGGCCTGAAGCATGCTATATATAACGTTACGTCTGTATAGAGGATAGTCAAGCTTTTGTAAAAAGAGGACGAGCTTAATGGAAGCAAAATGCTGACTCATTAGCAAAATAGAGCAGGAGCGTCTGCTTAAATAAATTAGGTCGTTCTCTGTAGAGGATGACCGTTTTGTAGGTTAACTCAAGTGAAATCAGATTTATTTATATAGCACTTTTTTTTACAATGGAGCATTGTCTCAAAGCAGCTTTACAATATTATATTGTCATATGACGTAATTTCCAAATTGACATAAGCAACCCACCTCCCAACCAACCAAGGAGGCAAAGACACAGCAACCCAAAATCCCAGATCACCATAAATCTCTTTGACCTTGAAACTTAGTCTAAAGCAAGGATGCACGAGTCAAGATTAGGAGGACCAAAGCCCAGCCTAATAAGACTACCCATCAGACAGTCCTGGCCAAAAGTCAGGGCATGACAAAGCAAGCAGGCCAAACACAGACCCTAGACTGGTCCCAGTAACCTGAGCCATTCATCCCAGTCTAAATCTAACAACGCCTGTGTAAAGAAAAATGTTTTTAGTCTTGACTTAAAAATTAGTAGAGTGTCTGAATCTCGAGCTGAAATTAGGAGTTTATGGGTATAATGGGTCCAATGATGAGAAATCTTTTAATTCTAGGAACTAAAACTAAAATAAGTCCTGCACCTTGCGAATGAAGTAGACAAGCTGGATTGTGAGGTTCTAAGAATTCATTTAGATAATGTGGGGCCAGGCTGTGTAAAGCTTTATATGGTAAACATATTATTTTGTATCCAATTTTGTTCTGGTATCATGCTGTAAACGAGGCCAGAACAATATTCATAGAATAAAAATGTTTAGTTCTAGTTGGCACTCGAGCTGCTGCATTCTGCATTTTTTGAAGTTTAGTTATTTATTTTATTTTGATTTACTAGAGCATCCAGCATGTAAAGTGTTACAGTAATTAGTGTTACAGTAAACTCGAGCGTATGCAAGAACCAGTTTCTCTGCATGTTGAAAAGAAAAGATAATTATATGTTTAGCAATGTTGCATTACAGAAAAAAAGCAATTCGTAATGCTACTAATGTGCATGTCAATGAAGAGATCCGAGTCAAATGTATGTTTTTTACAGCTGGACTGGATGTTATCGAACAGCCATATCGAAGCTCTGTAATATGTAAGTATCATAAAAAGTATCACTTTATCATAGCCAAGTATCATAGCAAGTATCATAGCCAATCAACATTTCTATGGTGGTAAATCGTTATATTTACAAATAAGATTAATAGTTTATGTTTCCAAGACATAAAGTTTACGTGTGCCTAATCTAACAATGACCAATACATCTTTGTAAACATGGCATTATATTAACTGATCCTGTGCCTCGGCTTCATTAATATTACATAAATACATATGTATACATGAATAATGTTATAATCAGTTTACCAGTTTATGAGTGTTGATGTTTACTGTATGCATACAGTAAAGAAAACAATAACAATGTGTCTTGGTATGAGTGACTGTGTGTGTGTCCCTCGAATGGACTGGTGCCCTGTCTAATGGCTCCCACTGCACTGATGGATCCTGAACTAGATTAAGCAGGTATGAATTCTTAGGAGTAATGTAATGACACAAAAAGTGGACAAAAAGGGATATATATATATATAGTACAAATATATATATA
>JAUZST010015840.1:0-10046 GCA_034779995.1 Parotocinclus haroldoi | reverse complement strand
ATATATATGTATGATAGAGAGACACAGAGACAAGAGAGAGAGAGATAGTGAGAAATAGAGAAATACTTTGACAGATAGAGAGATTACACATATTTCTAGTCTCTGTATTTTTCCTGTAATTAGTATCATCTACTCATTCAAAATGATCAAACTGATTTGTTTTCAAGAAGAAAGAACCAGCTGCCTACCTTCCCACACCAAAGTACAAATCATGTTCACACCCTAGGCTAGAATATTATTTTCAGAAATATAGTTTACATGCTTAACTTTAGAATTCATTACACTTAAAAGTCCTCCTCATGTTGGTTGTCTCTTTCAGATTTAGTTTAATGAGATCACTTTTTATTGATGAAGATTATTGATAATTATTAATAACTGGCAAAGTGACACCACTGCTTATTCGTACCAAGAGTATTAGTACAAATACAAAGCAATGCTAAATCAGCATTTGGCTCATAGGTCGCAGTACCATGGTATCAATACCAAACTGTTTGATAATGTTGTGCACTTTTATAAGAAGAAGACAAATAGTAAAAGTAGACAAAGGAGAGTCAAGTCTCAAAAATATTATTTACTGAGGACAGTGACCTGATGTTGCATATCTGTTAGAGACAAAAGAATGTGAACATCTAGGATTAGCAAATCATTTGAAGGTGAAATTAGAACCATGTTTGAGTTTGTATTTAAAGGATAGGAGTCTACAATAGTCTGAACGCTTTTTCTGAGGACCTCTGAAAATAGCTGTCAATGTTTACTGGAAAAAAATGGAATAAGGCACACTACTGTACTAAAGTAGTACTACTGTATAGGTTAAGTGGGAACAAAAATCAGCCACATGCTCTGCCCTTGATAAAGATATAGACATGATGTGCAATGAACATATTTGTGTTTAAAAGCAATAACACTCTCATAAATGCAAAACTGAAAAGTAATCAAAACATATGCCAGATTTGGGATCACACAGGATTAAGTGGTTATAGAACGAACAATTCAATCAGTCATTTTAAATACAGACAGTGGCAGTTACATGGCAGTTTTGCATGGTCATACAAAATAATGGAAAAATACTTTTAAAAAAAGATCAATATACAAACGGCAACTGCGCTGCGAGTTCTGTATTCTGCTTAGTGCTCCCCCTGAGGCCCCTCCCAAAAGGGCCGTGTTAAAGCTGTGGTCTCCAAGACCTTAATTTCATGCAGTCGACATACAACTGGTTCATTTACAGGTAACACAGACATTTACTAAGAAAGTACATACCCTTCACTGCACTACTGTTTAAAATAATGTGCAGAAAGTTTAGCCTGCAATAAAAGTCATTATCTAAGGCATTTTATCAGTTACAGCAACCACAAATCACCTCTTTGGAACTGCCTAGATTCTGCATTAATTAACCATAACATGGTCTTTGCTTCATCATAACAATGTACACACTCAAACTAAACAACACTTAATGGTTTACTAAACACACACATTAACTGCAATGTAAAGCCATGTATTTACTAACGCAGTTTGACCAAATTTAGCAAAACACTGTAAGCCTATTTTAAGATGTACGTTTTTGTGCTAAGTCAAGCAGTTGTTTATCAACTATCAATACTAAAATAACTAAGTTAACTATATGGACAAAATGAATGGGACCCCTACACATTACACCTTTTTTGACATCTCATTCAAAACCCATAGGCATTAAAATAGAGCTGGTTCACTTGTTGAATCAATAACAGCCTCCACTATTCTGGCTTTTTAAAAGATTTGACTGTGTTAGTGGAATTTTTTGCCTGTTCATCCAACATTTGTGAGAACAGACATAGATGTTGGCTGGGAGGGCCTGGATCGGACCAAGGCATTTGATGGGTTGAGGTCAGGGTTCTGTGTGGATCAGTCTAGTTCTTACATCAAACTCATCCGAGCATGCCTTTATGGACCTTCCTTTAATACACAATCACTGTCATACTTTAATAGAAAATGGCCTTCCTAAAACAGTTTAAAAGATAAACTGTCCTTAATGTCTTTGGTATGCTGAAGCATTACGAATTCACTTTACCTGAACTAAGGGACCTAGGCTTACCCAATAACATTATCCAATCCTCCACCAAAATTTACAGTGGGCACAATGCAGTCAGGCAGTTTAAGTTCTTAAAGCGTTTGCCAATCCCAGACTCAAGCATCAAATTGCCAAATAGATTGATTTATCGCTTCACAGTACATGTTTCCTCTGCTCCAGAGGAGATTTGGAACACTGCCATTATTAACTCAGCAGAGCACTGTCAACTTCTATGAACTATAGCCTCAGCACTCTGTGAACCCCGAGTTCCAAAATCTCATGAACTCAGTTGCTGCAATGGTGGCACTGTATTACAGTACCATGTTCAAATTTAGTGAGCTCTTTGAAATGTATCAATATTTTACAAATGTTTGTAAAGTCAAGCCACACAGTTACTTGCTTTATTTTATTTAGTTGTGGTAATGGCGCTGAATTAAGTGCCTGAATTCAACGATTAAAAGATGTGTCTTGCTACTTTTAACCATATAATCTGCACAATTGCAGATTTGGTGTAATGGCTAGTCTTAAATTCCAACAAGTTATAAAATAAATAGTTTTAACAACAGTAAAAAAGTCTTCTGATTATGAGGAGTTTAGTGTAGGCTTCCTGAGCAATGGTGTTATCTACACATCTACAATGTTATGTACTGGCATCGTGGCTAAGTGCAGGGATTATTCTGGAAATCGGGGGTGGCCTAAGCGGTGAAGAACTTTTTTTTTTTTTTTATGAAGGAGGCTGAATAGAGGTAGTGTGCTGCATGGAGAATGATGTTTACTGTTTATTACTATTACTTTTATAGAGGGTATAAAAGGCTTTGGCAGCCAATGTTGTGGGTGGGGAAGGTGAAGAAGGTCGGGGAAGTTGCTGAAAGTTAAAAGCAGTTTGTTAGTATGTGGAATGCAGTTGGTATTGTCTGGGTAAAACACAGATTTAGCAATTCTAATGTTTAAAGTGAAGTCAAAAATTAACATAGACATACAGGATCCTTTTGACCTGTGCAGTGTTTTCTAGTGGAACAATATGTTAAAGTTATGATGGTGAAAAGGCATTCTGATCAGATTTGTGTTAGGAAACAACAAGCACGTTCTCTGTGAAGCAAACACATACATGTGGGATGCTCTTTTTTTGGGTGGCTGTGATGCAGAGATGCTTTAGGTTAAACTAGGTAGGTGGCACGAGGAAGCTTGTAGCTCATCTAGGTGGATGTCCAAATGGATATGGATAAGCCGATAAGAAGTGTATTGTTATCTTTTGGCATGAAAGACAGCAACATGTCTAATTTTTAAAAACAGAATGTGATCGAAAAAGGATAACAACCATATCCATGGTAACAAGATACGTAAGGATTGGCAAGGTAAAAAAAAAAAGGTACCACTTAATAAAGTGAGAAATATGCATTTCCAGCTCGGTAAATCAGAAAGCCTGTTTCTATTTCTCATGAAATTACGCATACAAGCTTTTGGGAAGGGAGTGACTGTTCCTGTGACAATCTGCCATTAGCCAACTTTGATGTGATTTCTAGTATAAACAAAAAGAGGTTGGCAGGTTGTCTTAAAACAGTGATGACAGCAATGAAATTTTAATGGTAACTAAGAGGTATTGCTAATGTCTTTCTTGGGCATTGGGTCTTCACATGACAAGGGCAGCTACTTCCTGAACTTGGTTCAGGTGGCTTCCCAATTAAACTGTCACTTGTTGGTAAAAAGTAAAGCAGGCTAAAGTATCCAAGTCTGCAGAAAATGAATGTTAATTTGCTGCAAGAAACAATCATCTGAATCCTACTACCCTCCAGTGCACAAACACCTCCAGTGGCCAATTCAAACCAAGTAATGAGCACTAAAGACTTAATTTCACAGCTGTCAAATACCTGCTGGAAATGTTTGGGAGGTGATAGCTATGCTTTTTAAGTAGTAATTCTACAACGCAGAATAATAAATTTCAGCATAAATAGACTTGGAGTTTATGAGAAAAAGTAATTGGTATTTTAGAAGTTACCCTGAATGCAGACTATGTCTAGACCATTCATGGACCACCTTTAATCTTGTCTGGAACATAAATTTCAATTTTCTTGCAAAATGGAAGTATTCATGTGTTCCCCAAGTTCCAGCTAGGATTACTTGTCATTGTTGTGTTTGGGCAATCATAGAAAGTAGATTAAATTTCAAATAGCACCTTAATGGATTGTGGCAACAATCTTTTTACATTTGTTTTTAATTCTGTAAACAAGAACAGTACCCCTGGATAACACACAATAATAGAAAATCATAAAAAATTTGTAAAGCTGATCTGGCACAATGAATTCTTATAATATTCTTATAATATATATGGTATTCTTATACCAGCAAATTAACAAGGGAAACATTGGGACTTCTTTCTATGAGCCAAATGTCAATAGAACATGGGTCATGCAGTAAGACAACGACTTTAAGAGCACAAGTTGTTCTACCCAGGAATGGTTAGTGAAGAACACAGTTACTGTTTTGTCCTGACCTTGATCCAATAAAAATGTTATAGAAGTACCTGCAACAAGCAAATCATGCAAGCCAGCATCTCAGAGCTGAAGCAGTTCAGCACAGAAGAATAGGCTAAAATTATTTATAATTTACATTTATGTCATTTAGGCCTTATCCAGAGCGACTTACAATTAATACAGTCTTACAATCCAAGCAATTGTGCGTTAAGGCCTTGCTCAGGGATCCAGCTGTGGCAGAGGTGGGATTTGAACCCTTGACATTCTGGCCCATAGTCCAGTACCTGAACCGATAGGTTACCACAGTTCCATATTCAAGACGATGTTCAGGACTGATTACTATTATTACTATTAAACCGGAAATGTTTAGTTGAAATTATTGATGCACAAGAGGGGTGGTCCAAATCAGATACAGAAAGCAAAAGGATTACATACTTTTACCACTGTCAGATACGTTATATTGGATCACTGGTCGCCAATACACATGACATATTGTTAAACACTCAATGACAAAAAGGAGCAAACTGCAAAACGTATCATGCAGTTATTTTGCAGGCAGATATGTAAATGATTACAGGTCACCTCTGATTAGACACTTGGTCTTGTCACAAGTACGTAATGTGCTTCCCTGGGCTGTGGTTTTATAAATATGTATCATCCAAACCAGGTACAGGATTGATGGGGTTTGACCATGTAAACTGTGTAAATCGTGTTTAAAACCATTATCACTGGTTCTTTATGTACATGTGTTAGTGAAATGTGTGGTTAGTGCATACCAGAAATAAATAATGGTGCTGATATGTAACAGCCCTAGTAATAAATGGCTTTCTTTTTTAAAATAGTTTCAAAATAATATTTTGTAAGAAAAGCAGCACAGGTTCTTTTGGAGACTATTTTCATATGTTTTGGGATTGCCCACTTATTGTTACATTTTGGAAGCATGTTGTCAAAGCACTTTCGAAGCTTTTGATATTAATTGTCCATTTATGTCCACGGTTACTTTTGTTACTTGATGATTCTGACCATATATTTACTTTGCAACAGAAAATTTTGATGGTAGCATTGACTGCCTCAAAAAAAGTCGTTTTGACAGGCTGGTTTGAGTCTGATATAAATCTGGCAGCCATTTGGCATTCTTATATTTTAGACATTTTGATTCTTGAGCATGCCACAGCAAGGCACCACAAAGCCACGTCACGAACAACTAATCACTGGTCAGCTGGTTCTTTTTTTCTTCGAAAAATTGATGTTATGATTGGTAGCTTATGTATGTGTTAGCAATGTATCTCTTGCAGCAATGCTAAATAATAAGCTGATATAGCCCCCCCAAATGTATGTGTATGTGTATACGTAGGTATATACTGTTCGTTTTGGTTTTTTGTTTAGTTTGTTTGGTTTGCTGTCTTCTTATGTTGACATTTGATCATTGATTCTATGTGCTTTTTCTGCATTATCATTATAAATGTAATAAAAAATTAATTAACAAAAAAAAAATAGTTTTAAAATGAAATGTTTCAGTCTTATCTAGCTTTTGGTGGAAGAAGCATTCACCGATCTGGTTTACCTAAAAAGGTAAGAGCTGTGCCTCGGTCTTCATGCTAATGTTTGCCTCCCGCAATTATAACCAAATAAGGTTGCAGAAAGATGACAGATCTGCTTTACAAAAGAAATGTTGCAAATTTCCATCAATTTGCTAACACAAAGGCCTGCAATTATGGGTTTTCATATGCAAAAATAGAAAACAAAAAAACCGTGAGATGTTGAATAACCAAGAGAGACTGATCCATATTGAACTCTGCAGCATAAGATAAAGACAAAAACACGCTGTATGTACTCTGATATCAAAAGCTTAAACCCCGCACCTGTTCTCAGCATTTTAATCATTATTTTACTGTTCACTGTTTATGAACGAAAACACAAGAACTTGTCAGTAGACTGGAACCAGTGTGCTTCAAGTGTCCTGTGGGAAATTAAATTCAGGTCACAAAGGCACCTCAGTTTATTTGTTGTAAAGCATGGTGGATTGTGGCGTGTTCTTTGAAGATAAATATACAGAATTACAAAAGTAATACCCGTTGTTACATACATCTACACAGTACATTTGTTATGTGATCTGCTATAAAATAATATAATGTAAGTCTACTTATTTGGTGATCAACAAAGTGCAAAAGTAAAAAAATAAGGATATTACAGCATTGCTAAATGTGGCCATGACATATATTCATTACCATAAGAAAGGTTGAAGGTTAAAAAAAAAAAAGTTCCAAATTCACCATACCGACTGCTGTCAAATACATGAGTACACTGACAAATAATAAAAGAACTGCCACAGATCAGGTCCTGTTTGGGTGGTGGATCAGTCTCAGCGCCGAAATGATGCTGAAGTGTTGGTGTTGTGTTAGTGTGTGATGTGCTAGTATGAGTGGGTCAGACAAAGCAACGCTGCTGGAGTAAACACCTCAGAATCACTGCTGAACTGAAAATAGTCCACCAGCCTAGTGTCTCAGACTTTACAGCTACAAGGTGGAGCAATAAGGTAGACGTGTCTAATAAAGTGCACAGTGGACTATTTTCAGTTCAGCAGTGATGACTCCAGCAGCACTGCTGTCTCTGATCCTCTCATACCAGCCCAACATACACCAAGACACCACTAACAGAACTAAAAATGATCCACTATCCACCAAATAGTACTTGATCTGTTGTGATCCTGTGGGGACAATTTTAACTTTGTGGCTCTGTAGCTTAATTTCACACTGAAAATAAAAGAAATCATTTCTTTGACAGCTTGGTGATTTCAGAGAATCTAAAAACACTGCAATAGGGAATCACAGTTCCACGGATCTATGATCATGTAAATTAGGCATTATTTTTTATAGCTATCCTTCATTTTAGGCAAAACACACCTTTGGTGCTGTATTTTGCCTCATCTAACCATAGTTCCTGCCCAGAGTCAAATTTCCAACAGCTCATTGTAAACTCAGTTGCTTAAGTTTGTGGGAGACCAAGAGAAGACTTTGTTCTGACACACATCTGAATAGTTTATTCTCAGGAATGTGGCATCTAACTGTAGATTAAAAAGACTTTGACTGCAAAACGCTACCATTTTCAGCAAATCTAGAGAAAGAGGTGGTGTACAGGGGTTCGTTAAGTACACTGTAGTACAGTCACTGGTCCAACTGAATGCTTGGAACACATTTTAAAAAGCAAATTCAACAATAACAGTATTGTTTTTAATAACATTTTTTTCTGATCTTAACATCGTTAACAACGTTTCCGTTGAATCTGAACCAGAGCGATTACAGAGGCACATATGTCTCATCAACTAGGTGAACTTGTTGGGGCCACATGTCACATGACTGATATGTTTATACACGAGACTCATAAAGCATGGCCAAGCGATACAAATGAGCTTTTCACAGCAATCTTCTCACCACTGCAGGAAGCCTGACCCTGAACAAGAAATATTCATTCACACAGTCAGAGGTGTTATTTGTAGGCCACAAAGTGAGGGCTGTTGGAAAAGCACCAGAATCGCAGATGGTAAAAAGCGAATTCAAAATGTTAAAGATGTCAGATGGTTTTTAAACATGCCGTCTTGTGACAGAATTTTGGGCGACATGCAGAGTACTAGCACAATACAAGCTCAACGCTAAAGACAAAAGTGTCTGTCATAACAACTCCTCTAGATTACTCTAGAGTACTCACCCATATGCAAGATACTGAATGGATTTCAGATCATTCTGCATGACTGATAGTACAGTCATACACACAATGAGGAAGAATGAATATGCAGTAATTTGCACCTTCAAAAGACTAAGCTCAAACCTCAAATTTAGCCCAGCAAGACAGTGTTGCAAGCGTTGTATCAATTAGAAATAAAACACTAGGTTACCTGCTTCCACAAATTCAACAGTTTACCCTCAGACTGTTTAAATTTCATTACAGCACATTCCATGTACAAAGGAAGCACGATTGGAGGCTCAGAGGGTAAAGCCAGCTGCTGGAAACGGTAGTGTCAAAGGACCTGAGTCCTTAAATAAGGTTACATCAGGAAAGGCAGCAAGTATAAAACCTGTGCATTTAAATTGCATATATATATATATAATTTTCAATATAAAAAAATATTTATAAAGAAAAAACATAAATACAAATCCCAGCAAATTCACTCATTCGTTGTAGACTCCCTGATGAAGTGTGCCCAGCCCAAGAGATAGCCTGAGGTCATGGCACAGGTGTTTGTGGATGCAGCATACACCATATGCCAGCGGCATCTAGGTCAAAGCTAGGACAGATAAATGTAGCATATCAATAATACACAATCCGCATAAAGCTAAAATATACATGCAAAAGGAGAACATGTCAATATATCAGACAGGAGAAACTCCGCACACAAGGCAAAACCCCATCAGGTCCAGCAAGGTTAAATATAAACCAGGTGAGCCAACATTCACAACCAGGAGGAAAGCCTAACTCTCTGAGCAGAGAGATGGTCAATGAAGGTATATTTACAAACATATAGAATATTCCTATATGTTTTTAAGAAGTCATTTTTAAATGATTTTGAAAATGATTGGCATTTAGTACTTTTTGTAGGGACAAACCTTCATTGTAAGAACCATGTTTTATTTTTTACTTTAAGTAGTCATTTTGTACTTCTCTTCAAGTGAAATACACACATATATTTAAGCAATAGAACACGAGAAGGAGTGTGTTATCGCGAATAACATCACGGCTGTGATTTGGTCGTAGGTCGTAAATCATCATCATTTTATACAACAGGTTTTTTTTTTTTTTAAACAAAATAAATAAAGAAAATAAATCAAACAACATCAAGAAATTCATAATAAATATGCTTTAATGAGGATGGAGCCTTACGCCAAAAAGTAGTTCCGCATCAAGGGCTGCAATACGGCATATAGTTTATACAGGCTAACACTACGAACGTTAATTTTAAATCAAAATTGGGATTAAGCGAAGATTAAGCGGAAAAAATACAAAACCTTTGATTTTGGACATGTTTAATATGTCCTTATTTAACAAGCACGATTATCACCACGATTTTGTTGGATCTGTGTTTTATTATGGGTGTATGGTCTGGATCGGTATCTATTCGATTAAGGTGTTGTTACTTACTTATACAACAGTAAGTCTTGGTGATTGAGCTAGAGAGCTCTGAAAAGCTCCCATCGTCATTGTTAAATTAGGCAAACGTTAGCTCTGTGTTCGAATAGATACCGATCCAGACCATACGCCTATAATAAAACACAGATCCAAAAAAATCGTGGTGGTAAATTGTGTTGATTCGATTAAGTCTCTGTGATTGAGCTGAAAAGCTCCCATCGTCATCGTTAAATAAGGCAAACAAAATGTACAGCTCACAATAATGAAGCGGCGCTGGCATTTCTTTGCCCTGTTCTGATCTCAGATCTGTTTCGAAAGTCACCAAGACAGGATGGAGCCTTTATAAACTGTCCTGAGATCAGCCGCGGTCGTTAGATACTTATTGTAACCTGTTTGTCGCAATGTCTTAA
>JAUZST010015839.1:0-10046 GCA_034779995.1 Parotocinclus haroldoi | reverse complement strand
AAATACATACAGGTTGTAATGTAGTAAAATAGGGAAAAATCCAAGGGGGTGAATACTTTCGCAAGGCACTGTACATACAGTGGGGTAATATACATAGAGGAACAAAAGGTGTCTGGGTAGATAGGGTGCAGTCTGTAAATTAAATCAGTTTCTCTCAGACTTTGTGGAGTGACCATGGAGCATCAGTTTTCACTCCACAGATAGTCTTCTATAACACTAAAGCTTTTCCTTGATTCTTGCTTGACAGCTTTTCTGTATGTTGCCACTTGTTGCACTGGGATCATGGGCGCCGCTCTGCAATTGCTGTCTTCTCGCCTTCTGCCAGAAAGACAAGAGCTGAATCTCCTCATGGTCTGGGGGCTGCTGTAGCTAGTATGATGGTGACAGAAAGTCCACGAGCAGCCGTATCTCTTGTCGCCTCTGCTGCGTCATTATATAGCCAGGTGTCACCGTTATAAAACACCCTTATCTGGTGCCTTCACTTTTCAGTACCTTTCTGGTATCTGTGTACTCATTACATTTCTTAAGCACTTCAATTGGAAAGTCATGGTCAACAAAGAACCGTGTTTTATCACAGTAGACTTATTATTTCTGCCATATTTTCCAAGGAATCTCCTCTTTACTATGAGAACTCTCGAACTTTAACATGATAAAACAAAGCTCCCCCTGCGCACTGTCCTGCTTTTGTGTTAGTGCTTGATGTGCCAGTTCATTTCTTAGGTCAAGTGCTTTTTAAAATAAGTTAGAAAGGAGACCATATCTGCCCCTTCCTTGTTTTCTGGCACCCTGTACATTTTATATTTTAGATATGTCTTTTGTGACTTTTGACTTACCATTATGAATGAAGTTAATTCACTTCACTACATCTGCTTTCTCATAGGGCTGGGTAATCGAATAGATAGTTTGATCATTTGTATTCTTTTAACGAAGTTTAGTAGCTTTTTAAAGGTGTGTTACATTATAAATTATTTTCAGTGAAAGTTTCTTCTAAGTGGAATTTTGGAATGTAATGTGTCAGAAGTGCAAACCTAATTAAACTATTTGGGCGTGCTTGCTATGTAGAATTTTATATATTTTTTAAATTTATATTAGTAAGGGGAATAGCACTTTTAGGACGCATTTGAGTTAATGAGTGTATTAAGTAATGTTAGATTAAGCATGTTAAATTTGTATATAATGAGAACATTATTTATTTATTTATTTTATTCATATTCACGCCACTGCAATAAAGGGCCAGATTCATATCACGTTTTCACATAACTATATTGTAGGTGTAGACTGTTGTAACTGTTTCATGCATTTTATTAATCAGCAGTTTGTGTCTGTTATTTGACATTCATAAAATTATTTTTTCCAGATGGAAGGAAGCAACAGTTTCAGTTGTGTCCCATCTGTGTCAGCTAACTCTGGACTATTGCATTCACAAGGAGATTCTCTTTGTTCTGCTGAATACAATAAGGGCTTCCCCCAGCAACAGAAAAGTAAGCTTCTACTTTTTGCAGTTTCAATTCTTATGTATCTGTATGTAATATGGTTTGTGTCTATTTTAATTTCAGTTACAATTTTGTCAAATACCAGTCCTTTATTTGTGGGATATGTTAAAGCTTTCTTGTTCTGACTCGTGCAGATCTGAATGGCATCACTACTGTATATGGAATCAGCCAATCTAGTCACCAACCACCTCATTCTGCTTCAACAGATCAAGCCAGCATGGGCTCTGATTGCTTGTTGCCCCACAATCAGTACAACCATGATGTTAACTCTGACATTGGTTGTGCTAATGGAGTTTCCCTTAAACTGACCTCACAGAGGATGATGCAACAGCAGAAACCTCAGTATCCTTTTAAGCAAGATGGACAGTTTCTAGGTGTTGAGACATCGAGGTCTCAGAGTTTTCCAGTGACTGGTGAAGAGCACTGGAGTTTGCAAAATGTTGGAGATCAGGAAAAGGGTTCTTCCTTCGCAGTAGGGTATAAATCTTGTGACACGTATAGCAATTACACAAACCAGGTATCTACTGGCTTTTCACAAACTTTACATCACCAGCAACCTCAGCCTATGCATGCAACCAACATCAAAGGGATTATGGTCGTACATAAATCATACTCTGTTTCTGTCCTTTCTTCAGACGAAACCTCAGGGTCCAATAGAAACTAATGTCCAGGAATTCACTCCCCCAAGCAAAATTCCACACAATAGCATTCACCAAGGCAACATCAATAGTCTTCTACCAGTGCAGGTATCAATGATGACTGACAGCTGTTCTACCCTGAGAAAGGAGAGCCTAGAGAGAGACAATATGGACCATTCTTGCTTGATTCAAGGTGATTATCTGCCGGTCACGGACATCAGGTTCTCAGTAGTGTTTAAACAGTGTGTTTTTTGCTTTATTTGTTTGTGATTCCAGCGTATGACTTTGTGTCCACATATAGGGTTAATAGAGGCATAATCTTTTAACAATTACTGATGTTAGGAGTTGGGTGGGGGTATTGTTTCTTAGATACATCGTGATGCAGTTGGTGCAAGGCACTCTCCTTGACATCTCCAACATTTTTGGCAGCCATCATTTATGCTCAGCATTAATTGACTTTCATCAGAGAAAACATTCTTGAACTGATTTTTACTCTGAGCTTAGTGGTCCTTTCCCTTTGAGAACTGTTTGAAGCCTCGCAATGGTGAGGTACTGTTGATTAATTGTTAGGTGTCTTCTTGGTCTCATAACGTTGGTCAGTGTGATGAGGAGGACTGTTTCAATTCTAATTTAACCAGGAAATTTATGGGTGGATTTATGGAACTGTTGTGATTTTTTTCAGTTCAGTTCTTTCTTGGAAAACAGCACGTACTGAAACATAGGATAGTTTGGGCATGTGCATTCAAAAGATTAGATAAGTTTCCTTTAAGTTCTATCTGTTAAGCTTAGAGTGCATTTTAGGTTGATCCTGAAATTTTATTTGAAAACCAAATATTCCCAACTTTTTGTGAGTAGTGTATATTTTTTAAATGCCAATTGAAAATGTAATGTTGACAAACAAACAGAAACCCGGAATTGCAGAAGTGCATCTCCACACCTGCATGGACTACCATTACCAATGGTAACGACATAGTGAAGGCCTCATTCAGGAATGTTGTAATAATGGGACCAAGTGGTAATGAGTTATAGTGGTTTAGGTTTAAATAGGTGATTTACCCATGATTGGTGATTACAGACAAGCCCCAGGTACTTTAAAAGTTAATATGTTTTCAATGATTATTTACCTACTCATGCTACAGTCTATAACCAGGCCAGAATGAAGGCTGTAGCTTAAAAACCCAGCGACTAGTTTGAAAAATGCTTTTTCAAACATCTGGCGATTATGACAAAAGTAAGGATGCTTTGAACAGACTTGGATTTGCAGCTTTGTTTGTCCCACTTAAAATTGCAGAATTTGAGCAAGACATGCTTGATTTTCACGAATTGTGCCACCTAGTGGCTGAATTGGTCCAAATTTGACATGTGACTACAAAGCCCGGCCATGAACACACAGGTGAAGTTTCATCCTGCTTGGTCAATTGCAAGCCTGTGAAATGCCTGCTGAATGCCTATTGGTTGATGGTGTCCACAAATTTCAATAGATCAAGATGTCTTTCATAGGTCCATTTTAGTTTGTCAATTGGATGCTCTGTGCCAAATGTGATCTTGCTCCGCCGTACAACCACTGTAAAAAATGCATGAATGCATTTATCATTTATAGCGCCCCCTAATGACTAACATGCACCAAATTTGTTCTGCGACCCCAGACTTTAGTCTCCAAACTAGTTGCCAAGTTTCAGATTTTTTTGATGAAGCCTTCTTGCCTTCTTCTATTCTGATCTGGCTCGAGTTCGAGGCCAGGTCGGTCATGGGTGAATGCAGGTCTGAGACCTATTCGCCTCTGGCCTGGCGAAGGTCTGACACCAGGTCGGTCCTGTTCGGGCGTGGGTCTGAGACCCGGTCAGTCATGGGCGAGTGCAGGTCTGAGACCCGGTCACCTCTGGCCTGCCGCAGGTCTGACACCAAGTCGGTTCTGTTTGGGCGTGGGTCCGAGACCTGGTCGGTTCTGATCTGGCTTGAGTTTGAGGCCTGGTCGATCATGGGCAAGTGCCGGTCGGTTCTTGTCTGCCGCAGGTCTGACACCTGGCTGGTCACGTTCAGGCGTGGGTCCAAGACCTGGTCGGTTCTGATCTGACTTGATTTCGAGGTCTGGTCAGTCATGGGCGAGTGCAGGTCTGAGACCCGGTTGTTCTGATCTGGCTCAAATTGTAGGCCCGGTTGGTCAGGGCTCGGGTCTAAATCCTGGTCAGTTTCTTGATATAAAATTGAGTTGATCCAGTAAAAACCGCCTTAACTGCCAGTTTATTCTGCCAGTGAGAGAGAGAGAGCTCCAAAATGACAGTTATTATCCATTTACATACAGTTTGTTTGACAGAGTTTGTGAGAATGGCATTTTCTGTGACAGTTACAGTGCGTGAGAATTCCGTTTGTGACATCGCTAGAGTGGGGCCATTTAAAATGTAAATCGAAAGCTCTAGGAGGAGAAACCTACTGGAAATTGGTGGAATAATAATAGAGAATAAGAAGAATAATAATAATAAAATCAGATAACTATACATGTGTTGTTACAACAACACACATAATAAAAACCTGAACAATTACAATAGGGTTCCTAGCGCAAAGTGCTACATGAAAAAGAATGTGTGTATAGATATACTGTAAACTTATATATATGTAAATTTTATGTATTGCATACTTATTGCTGTAGACATGTTATGTAAGTTATAGTTATATAGTCTTTTCAACTCACTTCTTCTTCATTAACTATCTGGTGCAAATATAATTGTCTGATTGTAGTCTGTCTGTGTTCTGTTACAGTGCCTCTTTCATCATGTGGAACTCAGATTGGCCAATGCCCCACATCTGCCTCTTTTGCGGTGTCTGCATCCCCGCTAGTGTTATCTTGTAGTGACTCCGTGGTTTCACTGTCCAAAACCACTGAACCATCTCGAGTGGTTCATTCACCCCTATTCGAGAGTATGGGATTTACGCATCCACAAATACCTCAGCTACCTTTATCTAAAGATGCCCAAGCTTCAGTGATCTCAATGTCCACTGATACTTTTAAGCCACATATTATCTCTGCACCTGGTTACTTGAAGTATATTCCTTCTTGTACTGTGTTAGACTCATCTCCTCAACAATACTCTGCAACCTCCTCAGCTGTAGGTTCTCCAACAACACAGCTTGTCTCAACTCCCTCAGAAGCAGATAATAGTACTGTAAATGATACTTGGGCTGTTGATATGTCCTTGGCGGAGCCAGCCTACACTGATGGGCAAGAAAACATAGTGAATAGTTTTGATAGCCACAACTTTCACGATGCATGTTCCTCCATGATTATAGACAACATAATCACCCAAAACTCAAGAGATATGCTGTTGGACAGGCAGGCAGATGACATTTCTGATGAAACTGACGCTAGGCATCTGGTCATTAGGAACTCCAAAGACACTCTGTCTCCCCAGGATAACATGCAAATGCATAACACTTTAAATGGCACGCCAGTGAATGATCCCACAGTGCGGCTTTCATGTATTAATGACTTCTCTATTCAGTCTGCTACAGGTAAGCCACTGTAAACTTTATGCAAAGAAAATGGGTTTTAAATATACATTGTGTTACTTATTGTATTTTCTCAAAGTCAATGTGCTGTTAAATTTTTCTTATTACAAAGCCAGATTAAACATATCTGGCATGAATGTAGTTTCCTCTACTTTTAAGATGTTTGAACCGTTTGAAATGATCTGCCTTACTGTTGAGCTATACCATATAAAACACAGCATATGCAGGTAATACAAAAACTGAAAATGAAAAGGAGTGTGGCTAAATTTTTACATTTTCTGTCTGCCGTTTCGTTCTATGAGTGAAATATTTGTTTTACATAGTTGTTTTACATCTCGTGTTTTTATGTAACTTGCATTTGGGTACCAACTACACTATTGGTCCTGTTAAATCGAATAATTACTTAAATAAGAACTAGAAAACAAAAACACAACTAGACTCACCCGAAATTGATGACAGACAAGGCCATGGACAAGGCTCACATAGAATTCCTGTGTCTGTGAACTAGCACACTAAATCTGTGATTTAAAAAAAATATTTATTTTGATAAATTGTTTATAAATAGACATTAAAGTTGATTAAGCTAGCACAAAGAATTATTCTTTTACTGGGTGATAGTCTTAGGAGATTATCCCCCTGCACATCTATGCGATTTTTGTGTGATCTGTGAGATCCCACTGCACATCTGTGTGAACATTTAATGCGAAAATGTTTAGAAGGGATATGTGATTGGTGAGACTGTGTGGAGGAGCAGGTTTGAGACAATCAAAGTCAATTCAGATATAAAGGCTGACTGATTTAGGTTTTACTGACTGATAAATGTTTGGTTTATAATTGTTTTAGTAGATGATTGGAGTGGTTCAGTTATGTGGTTGTTTCTATACGTTTTAGGTCTCAAATTATTTTGTTTATTCTCCGTTTCAATTCTTGAATTTTATGCTGTTCTACAACCACAAATCAGAAACAGTTTGTTGGTATGGACAATGCTAATATACTGCTCACAAAAATAACAATTGCAGTGTGCTCCTCACATGTACTTTAAGTTTTATATCATTGCAGGCAGTATGAACTCAGATATTTCATGTTTTGTCTGTTTAACCTCATTGAATTTTTTAATAAACATACTGTTCTTGCATTTCTTCTTCTACAACTGCATAATATCAATGAATGATTTAAGAAACCTGGAGGAATTTCAGTTACACTTTTGTGATGGCAGCATTACTGTAGAAAATATAGAGACTTATATAGCATCTGCTGCCTTCAAGAAGTCATCTTGCTTTGGAATGTGTTTCAGGCCTGAAATGTAGTAATATATGTTTATAAACAAATTAAATTACGTTGACTAGATAAAACACATATCTCAGGTTCAGCTTTGAAATACCCCCCACCCCACTCCTCCAGGTTACCTATTTTATTAATGTTTCCCCACATGTGCTCAGGCTGATTATCCATGTTAGGTATCCATGTATGTAGGATTCCTTCTCCATAAAGAAACAAACAAAAAGCATTTTTACTAGTGTTCTTAATACTTTGGGGTTTTTATTGGTATGTGTATGTCTGAAAGAGAATGTGTATGTAATATAATTTTTTTGCATTAATGTAATAATTAAAACTCACTTCATGTTTATCAGGTTCAGTGTTAACAAGTGTTAAAAAAAACAGAGAAAAGTCAATTCCTAACGACCAAAAAGGAGAAAAAGCAAACAGAAAAAAGAAAGATGATGAAAAATCATCATATGCAAATAAGAGGAGGAAACGCACAGAAGAGCTAAAATACATGACAGAATCTCAATCTCTTCTGACATATCACCAACCAACCAAAGTCAGAGTTGTTCTGGAGGAAAAAACAAAGACATTTCTTGGCAGTGTCTCCACAACAGGTTAATAGGTTGTCACACCCATGCTCACGATTTTTTAATAGTCATGGCCAAAGGATAGGGCTTATACAATAAAGTCTTTTTTTTAATCAGTAGAAACGCCAAGGCGAATGATTGCAACAGAAGAGCAAGTAGTGTTCCCTCTCCTTCATGGGTAAGAAACACTTGGTTCATGGCCATTGCTCATTATTTCATAATAACAGAATATATATTAAGCACTGCATTTATAATAAATAATTTTAAATGCTCTATTGACTTTCTTAGTTGGAAGCGTGAGATTCGTGTGCGGAAGCTTGAAGACCGACTGAAAGGGGAAACCTGGTATTACACCCCCTGTGGAAGGAGAATGAAACAGTTCCCAGAAGTACTTAAGGTAAGATGTATTTTATTTATATACAAGTACTAGACTGACAAGACTGAAAGAAAAATACCCTAAAGACCAATTTTAAACAATGTTTTATTTTGACACTGTTGCTTGTCATTACCTATTTGACAAGTTCTTGTCGTTGTTTTTGTTTTGTGTCTTTTTGTTTTTAAAACTTGATTAGACATTTGTTTTTCTCCTTTTAGTATTTGAAGAGATGCCAGGATAATCTTAAAGGGGTGACAAGAGAACATTTCAGTTTTAGCCCACGCATGCCTGTAGGGGACTTCTATGAGGAACGAGACACACCTGAGGTTAGCATACAGAACAGGAATTATGGTTCAATCGAGTTTCTTATCTGCCTAATATTTGTCCAGGAAAAGCCGGTGCATGTGATATAGGGCACATTCATGTACACACATATGCTGAGGCACTTTTTAGAAACTCCAGTGAATCTAACACACGTCTTTGGACTGTATAATTTTTTTGACTTGTTGAATTAAACATATATTGAGTAAAGGAGGCAGCCTTGTTACAACACTAAGCATCAGTATTAACTTTATTTACCAAGAAACCTGAATTATTGTTTGCTACTGGAAACAGTAATATAGTTCTAGCTCCAACCTTGCCTATACCACTAGCTATGCAACGGCTTTCCCATGACCCTGTCCAGGATTAAACAGATAAAGTAAAGGCATAAGATTTTAAAAAATTATTGGCAAATCTTTGGTAGAATAATCGTGATTTTTGTTTTGTTTATTTATTTTTTCTGACAATTTGCAGGGGAAAAAATGGTTCCTGCTGGCTAATGAGGAAGTCCCATCAATAATTATGGCTATCACTGGCAGACGTGGTCGACCTCCAAACCCCAACAAGGAGTCAAAACCCCAGGCTCCAGCTCCTCAACCCAAAAAAGCTTTAGGCAGGCGTGTAGGCAGACCATCCAAACCCAAGATGTTAGATCTACTCAGCAAAGTGGATGCAAGGATTTTTAAGAGACTGAAGGCAAAGGGTAAGAATTAATTTAGGGTGGAATTAAGAGTAACAGTGCAATGTTACATTTACATTAAGGAGATAATGTATAATTCAGCAGCCAATGCAATTACTTTCAAAATGTAAAACATGCTTTTCATTCAGTCAAAAGCATTAATTTCCAATGACCAAAGATCAGTTTGCTTCTCTTACAGATGAGCTCTCAGAGGAAGATAAAGCAAAATTAATTAAAATCAACAAGAAAATGAAGAAAAAGGTAAAGCAAATTTTTATATTCCAATGCCATATGCAATTATTTATTGTACATTTGGCTTGTTGTGTTTTTTTTGTTAACTATTCTGTTTTTTTTTTTAATATCATTAGGCAAGATTAAGTCGGAAAAAGGAGATTAAAAACATAAAGGAGGTGAAGCTAAAAGCTAAGGTAATATATTAATATGGCAATAAATGAGAGGCAATTAAAAATTGAACTTGTTTGAATGTCTCTGCTATTAAATAAACAGTTAGGGCCAACATTCCAAAATGCCATTTCTCTTTTTAAAAAAAAAATTAATGAATTAATTAATTAATTAATATCAGATTTTTTTTGTATTTGGTATGTTCCCCCGTTTGTTGTTAAGGGGTTGTTACAGTGTGCACTTGAGTTGCATGGATTCCATAAGTAAGTCCAAAATCTGATGATCCGTTGTGAAATGTCTCATATTTACAGTTTTCCAAGTTGCGCCTTTTTTGCTCTTAATGCCTGTCTTTTATATACCCCCGTAAATGCTAGGTTATGTGACTGTAGATCAATGTCCATGAAAGACACCACTCCTTGATCACCTCTTGGCTTCAAACAGTTGTTTAAAAGCTTTATTGTGTGTTTTGGCATGAAACCCAAACAAGCATTTTCACTGATGCTCTCAAACGTTTCACTGGCTTACTCTGTCTTTCAGACAGCATCTCTTTTGACTTCTTTATAATTTTCTATGTCTTAAAAAATATCCTAAATATGACAGAAAATATCAGCTTTTTAAGTCATTACAATTATAAGGAGGGCCCATTTAAAACAAAAAAATGTAAGATTATAAATCATATTCCTATAATCCTATAATCCTAGTACCTATAATTTAATATACATTTAGTATTTGTCTATTTAACATCTAGGCCGCCCATGGAGGTCGGGTCCCCTGTTGAGT
>JAUZST010015838.1:0-10047 GCA_034779995.1 Parotocinclus haroldoi | reverse complement strand
CACACACAGACACACACAGACACACACAGACACACACAGACACACACAGACACACACAGACACACACAGACACAGACAATCGTACCGGCTCATGATGATGCAACTCTGTCTCCTTCCTCAACGGAGGGTCGAACTTCACCTGATCGACTGACACACACAGCCACACAAACACACACGCACAAAAAAAAACCCATTAACACGCAACTCAGTCAGGTCAGTAGTATTGTACAATTGGCTACACACTGAATAAAAGGCAAACTTGTATCACCGGGGACCCTCGACCAAGGATGTAGCCGCCGAGAAAGTGGCGTTCTCTGTGAAAGCCTAGCGGTTAAGGTACTGGACTCTGGAGCAGAAGGTCCAGGGTTCGAATCCCCGCCTCAGCCAAGCTACCCCACCTGAACTGTGGGACTGTATCAGTTTTAAGTCGCTCTGGATAAGGGCGTGCGCTAAATCCTTTAAATGTATTTTTTGCATGCTGATATATAGTACGTGTGAAACGAATGCTTTATCTGCTCGCTTTTTTTAAACGACAACAGTTTTTTGGGGGGGGGAGGGAGGCTCCGTGTTCGTCTCTGCTCTCTCGCCCCGCCTTTCAGTTTAAATGTTACATTTATGCAGAGCGACTTACAAGTCATACAGTCTTACAATCGATGCAATCGGGGGGGTTAAGGGCCTTGCTCAAGGACTTAACTGCGGCAGAGGTGGGATTTGAACCCTGGACCATTAGGTCCAGGATCCAGCACCTTAGCCTCCAGGCTACCGCAGTCAACATTTTGGTGCGTCTCTAGTAGATACACAATAACACAAGTCCCACACTCACAGTTAATCTCTGACAGAGTCTTTCCGTCCCGAGCGCTTCTGCTTATCGGTTTAATCCGAGAGGGGACGGACACGGGGGACTGCAAACACAATGCAAACACACACACACACACACACACGCGCGCATTTGTATTTTCATTGTAAAATCAGCTGAGAGTGTAGCACTGCAAGCCCTTGCACACACACGTTTTGGGTTATGGCTCCACATCACACTGGTACCTGATCGACAGCAGAGTGAACGGATCACCCTCACTGCTAAAAAAACAACCAATAAGGGTTCAGTATTTGTTTACAAGCCCCGCCCAAGCTCCCGTCAGCCCCAGAACGAGTGCCACCCTTAGCAGGAATGTGGCCTCGCACTCGAACGAAACTCCTCTTAAATTCTATTATATATCCGCGGCCCATCTCGACCAAGGGTGGAAATAATTCTGGAGCTGACCGAGTGTGATGACGGCCTTACCTCGGGGTCGGCGTCCTCGTCCTCCATGTCGTTTTCCTCGATGTGATCCGGGTTGTTGACCTTGTCCAGCAGCTCGATGGCGAGCGTGCGGCTCAGCGGCTGCGACACGAACGGATGCTGGAGGGAAACGAGAGCGTCACGTCACAACCCGGGCGCCGGCTAAACGGCAAGCGCAAGTCGCTAAGCAGGGGTACGACGCGGGCGCGGGCGCGGCCGCGCTCACCTGGAGCAGCTTCTCAGCCGTGGGTCTCTTCTTGGGGTTTTTCGTAAGTGCCATTTTGACAAAGTGATGGAAGTTATTGGTCCTGTGGTGAAGAAGAGGCCAGGTATGTCAACTGGGACGTCCTGTGACGGCCGACTGGGAGGAACGATGTAGCTTAAACTCGGACGCATGCGCACTCACCACTTGACTTTATCTTTCAGTTTCGGCGGTTGAAAGTTGCTCTTGGTCATGAGGAAAAGGGCCCTGGAGAAACGGGTCAAGAGAATGAGGGAATTTATCTGAAAGTTCATACATACCTATCCAGCTCGGCAGGCCTCCCCTTTTCTCTTGATCAAGCTCCGAGATGTTTCCACACCTTGCTTCCGACTCGGTTCAGATAGGACACGATTTGGAAAGACGCCCCTGTCTGGATACGGTCCCGCAGCCAGCAATGCATATCAAAAACCAAGCCACGAGGGGGAAAAGGACTGCCTGTAAAGCTCAGAGACTCAGAGGACTGTGTGGAGCCACAGATCTGGAGAAGGCTACGAAAACACATCTGCCGCACTGCAAGTTCCCAAGAGCACGGCGCCATCCATAATTCGTAAATGCAAGAAGTTTGGAATGACCCGGACTCTTTTTAGAGCTGGCCGCCCCACTGGAAAAACTAAGCAATCGAGGGTGAAGGGCCTTGAACCCCTTTGTCACTGTGGCCGAGCTCCAAAAGGTCCTGTGTGCAAATGGGAAAAACTTCCAGGTGCTCATCCCTCACTGCTGCACAAGACAGGAGGGGCCTAGGGACAACTCTGTGAATGTCCTGACCTGCACCCAATCAAACATCTCGGCATCGTAACTAAGAAAACGGCGGGCTGTAACCACCGCCAGAGCTCCTTTAACTAAACACTGAGTAAAGGGGCTGAATACTTGTGTCAATGCAATATTTGCAACGTTTTCCCTTTTCTAAAATTGTGTTTTCGCTCTGTTATTATAGGGTTTTGAGTGCAGACTGACGGAGGGAACCCCGGTACCTCATGGGGTGCAGGTCGAACATGGGCGGCTGCAGCTCGGCCAGCTCTATGGCAGTGATCCCCACAGCCCAGATATCGCACAGCTGGTTGTAACCGCCCTTCCTCTCGACTGCTGCCACCTCTGGAGCCATCCTGCACAGAGGAACAAACGTCTCGGCGATCGAGCGCCACACTCCGACGATCGCACATTCATTACGCTGTAAAAAAAAAAAAAAAAAAAAAAAAAGAGAGGCACTGTACCAATACGGCGTCCCGATGAAGGACTTCCTCTTGGCCAGAGTGGCCGAGATCTGAGCCGAGACCCCGAAGTCCGCTGCGCAAAAAGACGTAGAGATGAACGGACAATAAAAGTGGCTCGGCGTTATCGCAGGCATGATTCTACAAAACACGGAGTCTTACCCAACTTCACGTAGCCGTTATCGGTTAATAGGATGTTGGCTCCCTGTGAGAAACGGGGGGCAGAACGGAACATGAGGACGTCCCGAAGCAAATTGGTTAGATGATAGATAAGTTAGATGCTCATGGGACAGGGTTAAAGGGGGACTAGAAGTGAAAGCGTACCTTAATGTCTCGGTGCATTTTGCCTTTGTTATGGAGGTAGTACAGGCCCTGAGAGACACAGAATCAATGATTTATTACTAAAAAAACGATTTATTAGTAGCGCAAGACTATTGATGGTCGTTACATCGTTACTACAGCGTTCCCCCGCCACTTCGCGGACATGTTTGTACCTGAAGGGTCTCCCGTGACACATACGCGATCTGGGACTCCAAAAGAGGCCCGGTCACTGTGTGAAGGAGAAACGGGGACAAGACGGGACGTTACATCAGCATGAAAACGGCCAGCGTCTCTTTTTTTTTTTTTTTTTTTTTTAATTTTAAAATCGCGATTAAAGAACAGAACAAGTCATTGCAGGGTTGTTACCATGGTAAATATCTTGTAGCGATCCTCCTCCACAGTATTCCATGCAGATCCATAACTTATCTCTCCTGCAACGGGATAAAACGTAAATGGAAAAAGTCAAGAAATAAGAGAGTAAGGGTGGCACCGCCGCCCCACAGCAAGAAGGTTCCGGGTTCAGTCCCAGGCCTCAAGCTGCTTTTGTTTCGAAATTCAACTCCAGTCCCAGTCCAGGGTAACAGTGTTTAAGCCGTAACGGTCACAGGAGCACGAGGATACAGCCCATATAGTCTAGAAGGAACAAAGCTGTTATCTATTTACTGATACACACTGGTCACGACCGAGTATTTATTGGACGGCCGATTCAGACCAGTCCGTGCGGTTTGACAGCAAGCCTGGCCCAAGAAATACCGGCACGTGTCATTTCAGATAAAACTCCCTACAGGAATGAACGTTTTGCATTCAACAGGTATTTTTCGATTAGTAACCTGTTCTGTTTTCTCTTCAGGGCTTTTTAATGAAGAAGAAGAAGAAGAAGAAGAAGAAGAAGAAGAAGAAAAAAAAGCGTTACCTGAGATAGCTGCCAAAGTAGGCAACAATATTCGAGTGTTTACAGTCTTTCATCATGACAATCTCCTGCTGAACCACCGCAAAGTCTTCACCTGGAATTCAAACGGTGAAACGATTACGGCCGTCACCGTGCGGGTTAACATGCGCTCAACAGCCTGTCTGATTTCCGCAGTTCTCCCGATTATTCGACGGCGCACTCTGAGGCGCGCACTCCCTGCTTTACGGGGGACCTCTGGAACAAAATGCATCCAGCATGCCTGCGCGCTCACATGCACCCTCCGGAGAGCACGGAGGGGTAGAGGTGGGACGAGATAACATCTCGGCGTGCGTCAGGTGCCTTCAAAACCCCCGAACCCACGCAGGGCTAGACTTTAACAGGGTGCGAACGGGGCCGCATCATTACTTCCCACGTGCGGTTCTGCTTCGTGGTTGTGCGTGTGCGTCACGGCAAACGAGCGGCGTGTGGACACACGGGCAAGCAAACAGGATTACAAGAAAGTGTTCTGAAAACGTACCTGGTTCCAGCTTAATGACTTTGATGGCAGCCAGCTCTCCCGTGTTGACATTGCGTGCCTAGGAAGTCAAAAAAAAAAAAAAAAAAAAAAAAAAAGGAATTTACCATTCAGAATAACTTCATCGGCTCTTCGACAAGGTGCCGAAAGTCTGTAAATTAAAGTCAAACAAACTGTTGCTTTTGCTGGTCGGTGAAACCCATCGTTCCACTGCCGCACTGAAATCTCATGCTGGGAATAACAGCTGGAAGGACTGGTAGTGCATCGTTCCTACTTCCGTGGCAGCGAGGTAACGCGGGCAACCAATATCCAATCCGTTACCCAAGGGGTATACTGAGATTCTAATAAAGAATTAGGACGTGCCCACGTTACAAAATTGGAATTACAAAAAGGAGAAGGCGATTTCGACGTTTTTTTTTTTCTTAGCCGAGGCTAATTATTCGCACTATTCGCCGAGTCGCTTCCATGCCCGCCTTAGAATCGGGCAGATAAACCAATCACGGCAAACCTTGGATTTCTTCCCCTCCCATTTTTCGCAAGCAGGAAAATAGTCTACCCCAACAGAATTGTCTACCCCAAAATGGACCTGGTTTGGATTTGCCCAAGCCCACATGGTAAAAATAAGCTTTGTGTTAATGATTTTGGGGAACTGTACTGGGGTGCCTGGAACGGATCCATTCAATTGGCATCATTAGCCCAACACTGATAACTGATAAAACCTTCAAGATTGTAATCTTGACCAGGAATGAGATTTTGCAGATCATTGCGCACACAGCATTAAAACCGCGTTAAGCGCGAAAAATCCGGCCTCCTGGCCGCGTTAACTTATGGTTCTTCCCCTTTTAGCTCTGCTGCTATAGTTAGTGCTGCCGGAGTCTCACGCTGCACGTGGCATCAGTGATCCTTAATAGACTCCGCGCTTCTAACACACAAGTAACTACGTTTTCTCTTTTCTCTCTGAGCTGATGCTCCCGTTTCTCTGTTTCTCTACCTCGGCATCACTAGATGCTGGTTTACATCTATAGAAACCAGTCCAGCCAGTAACTCGCTCCGTCATTGGGTTATCAGGAGACGATGTGCCTCCAAGGACTCACGGATTATCCTAAATCTGTTTCGTTATTTAACAAAACCTTTATTATTTGCTTAATTTTACTATTGATCCAAACTTCAGTAATCCAATTAACATCTAGGCCACCCAGGGAGGACGGGTTCCTTTTTGAGTCTCGGCCCTCCCAAGGTTTCTTCTTTTCTTTTACATTTAGGGAGTTTTTCCCTTGCCACTGTCGCCCTGGGCTTGCTCGATTTGGGACTGGCCTATTAAGATCACATAAGATTGCTTTGAGGCGATGCTCCGCTGTAAATAGCGCTGCAGAAATCAATCCCACTATGATTTTGACGTTCGGATTTCAGCACACGCTATGGGATTTTCTGCCCGTCTCTCACACAAAGGCCTCCTCAGTATGGCTGAACTGAGAGCCGCCAGTCCGGCAGAACAGCAGATCACATGAGGTCATGGTAGAGACGCGAGAGGGCGAGAGATGGAAAATGTGCAAAACTCTCTCGATCTCGGTTTCCATCAGTGGTAACTCTGCGGTTAACGGCCTGTCCTCGTGACCTGAAGGCTGAGTTAAACGAGAGGCTTAAAGAAACGGATGAGCGTTCATCTCTACACACATCTGCAGAGTGTGGTAAGAAGGTACGATCGCTTTAAAGCTGGTCTCGACCGATATCTCCGGCCGCCGAGACCGGTCGGTGTTAAACAGCCCGTTTAACTGCCAATTTTCTTTCCCCATCCCATCCATCGTTTTTAACGGGTTAAGCGTTGCCTCTGAAAACAGCAGCCGGAAAATCTATAAGCTATGAGGTTTCCACTTCAGCTAGAAGCTTCCAAAGAAAAAAAATAAATAAGAAAAGCCAGATGCCTTCCTATCACGTCTGAAACTTTCAACCAAGCCCCGTAGTTAGGTCTGTATGACTCATGACGAGCTTAACATCACAATCCCTTCACCCAGAGGAGGACTGGTTCTCCTTTTGAGCCTGGTTCCTGCAAAGCTGTCTTCTTATGTCATCTCAAGGACGGCTTCTTGCCATTGTTGCCCTTGGCTGCGAAAGCTGCTTTAATCCGACGTGCATTGTTACAGGCACCACGCAAACAAAAACAATTCAACTGAAAGCGCTGTCGCTGCGATTATAGCAAGGCGTCTTGTTTGCGCCCCGCGCTCAGCGGTACGGGCGCGTCATCTAATTCCCGGACTCCCTGAATTCCAACAGGTGCATAAGCATTAGCAGGACGACGGCGTCGTCCCAAAGAGCTTCGAAGAAACCATCCTTAGATGGTGGTGTCATGGGTCACCACAGAGTCACTTCGAACGTCCATGGTCGAAAGAGACTCTGTTATTTAAAACCACATGGAAATGTTGAGGAGCAACATGAGCTCAGACCCACCAGAGTGCCGTAACTCCCTCCATCATTTAGTCACTAGGAGACGATGTGCCTCCCAGGACGTCCCACCGATAAATAAATTATGTTATTTACTTCAAATCTAACCATTACTTTAATATACTCCTAAGTAATTATTCAATTAAATTCAAGCCCAGGGCGACAGTGGCAAGGAAAAACTCCCTGAAAGTAGAAGGAAGAAACCTTGGGAGGAACCAAGACTCAACAGGAGACCCGTCCTCCATGGGCCTAGATGGTAATTAACTAAATACTTATTAAGTATATTAAATTGTAGCTAAATTATAGGTAAATAACTATTTACATTAGTAGTTAAAAAATTAACTAAATTATATCAAAATAGATTGTAAAATGTGTCCTCAGTGGGAGACTCTTGGAAGGACATCGTCTCCTAATGTCCATGAAACCTGAACCATCCATCTCCGGATCAACAGTTCTGGTTCTGATTATGGGTTTTGTTCCATGGATGATTCTTGTTTTAGTTTTTGTGTCAGTCTGATTGTAGTTATGTGTCTCGTCTTATTCTTGTTCTGGCTTGTTCTTCTATTAAATTGCGGTTTATAGTTCTGGTTCTTCTTATGGTTCTTATTGTGTTCTTTGTTCTGATGTTCCTTGTTTGTTCTGGCTGCCCTTGTTATGCTCATTATTCTTCTCCTGGTAACGGTTCTGATTCTGATTCTTGTTTTGTGTGTGTGTGTGCTTGTGTGTATTGGTTGGTGTTATACAGATGTTAACGTTAATAATCAGACACATGCTTTTGATAAAATGTCTTTATTGTATTTCCTTTAATTGATTAATTAGGTATCATTTAGTTAATGTACAGTCCCATACGGTGAAAACACCGCACATCAGAAACATAGAAAACACACACACACACACACACACACACACACACACCGTGCCCTGGTCTGAGCTAATAACACACACAGCGTGTTAGCTAAAGTAGAGCCATAACGATTCATTCAGTCAGGAAGCCAATCAGCTCAGAAACAGCAGGGGGCGCCAAACCCTTACATATCACACCAGCCCTGAGCTATCACATCATATAATACAGTAGCATTTGTGCTAAAGCTAACGGTGTAAATAAAAAACAAACGAGGTTAGCTATAGCGTTAGCATCACTCACTGATCATAAAACAAAACAGTAATGGTCAGCTTGATCATGCTAATCAGAAGGCCTACTTGGATTCGAGCTGTAAAGTTTACAGTACTGGTAGTTATGTAGCTAACACACCGCTAGCTGTTGCTAAGTAGCGTGTGAACAGATAGCTGTTTGTGCTAAACGCTAACTAAATACTTACTACCAAATAAAAAACGCCAGCAAAGCGCTATATAGGGGATATGTGATGCTAACTACTGGTTACAACATAACTAAGGATTTAAGATGAATTAATAATTGCAAAAGTTAAACAATGCAAGTAAAAAACAATAAAGCCAGTATAGCTTTAGGAAATCAAATTTTGCTAAGCACAGTGTTTTATTAATGAAGACGAAGCTAGCTCGAGCGTATCTGTGATGCTAAAACAATGACGTCTAGGTGGCTAAAGCTAAACAGTGAGCATTAATGTAGGTAGAAAAATGATCGTAACTAATCACAGTCAGCAATGGTAAGATGTTTATACATTTATCCATCATATCTGTTTAGCTAATTGGTGACACAAAAACACTAGCTAGCTAAAAGATACTTAAAAGATGGCCTTAGCAACATTCTGTTAAGACTCACTGTTACTTAGCTCGCTAGCAAAACATTTTAGCTAAATGCAACTCAGAAATCGAACACAGCTAAGGGCATGAAAAAACTCATTATAGCAAAGTAGTGCTAGCTAAGAAGTGCTAAGCTACAGAACATAACTCACACCAATGAATCAATCTTAATGCTAGCTAATCATGCATTCGCATGCATTGGTGCTGCTAAGAGCTCTGGGTGGCTTTATGAATTTTAGCTAGCGTGTGTTAGCCTAGCTTGATGTTTTATGCTGTTTGTGTCGAGCATTTAAATGATATTCCACAAAGCTAAGTCTGCATAGACTCCGCCCCTTTGTTCTGATTGGCCCCCTGACTGAAGGAGGAAGGTTTTTGTTGGGAGTAACGTAGCCGTTATGGACGCTGTGTCAAATCACAGGGTTAGCATCTGCTATTTATCCACTTAGTGTTAGTGTTAGTCTGGCTGCTCTGGTGCATTGTGGGTAATGTAGTCCAGCAGAGGAGTGTAGTGGCTCAGACAAACACTGCTCAAGTACAGACCTCCGTGTGTACATATATATATATGTGTGTGTGTGTGTGTGTGTGTGTGTGTGTGTCTGTGTGTGTGCAAATGTTATGAGCTTATATACATGTATATGAGTGAGTGTGTGTTTGTATAGATGTTGTGTAAGGACATTGTGTGTGTGTGTGTGTAAATGTTGTGTATATGTGTCGCTGTTTGTAGGTATGTGTATTCATTCTCTGTGTGTAAGAATGACAGAATGATGGGTGTAATGATGACGTGTTGTTTGTGTATATGTTTGTATTGATGATTGTGTGTGTGTGTGTGTGTGTGTGTGTGTGTGTACATGTTGTGAGTTCATACTGTAGCTGCTTGGTGTGTGTTTGTGTGTGTATTTGTTGTGTATACATACATGTATCGATGTTGATCGGATAGGAGTGTGAGTTTGTGTCTCTATGTTTTGTGTGTGTGAGAGAGGGAGTGTTTTTTGTATGTCGAAGGTTGTTGTGTACGTGCGTAACGATGTGTGTGCGCGTTTCATTTACTTAGGTGTGTGATCATGTTGTGTCCATGTACAGATGTTGACACAGATGCCGTGTGTGTGTGTGTGTGTGTGTGTGTATGCCCTGATTCTACAGTGTGTATCTATTTTATATAATATTGTGTATTTACAGTAATAGAAGCGGAGAGTGTTTACGTCATTATACAAAACACTCTCTAATTACATCAATTAACATGAAGAAATCATCAAGTTATTAATGAACAGATTCATTTAAAGCTTCGCCTCCTCCCCCCCACACACACTCTCACACCCGCACGCAAACACACACACACACACACACACACACACACACACACACACACACACACACACACACACACACACACAC
>JAUZST010015837.1:0-10049 GCA_034779995.1 Parotocinclus haroldoi | reverse complement strand
TACATACATACATACATACATACATACATACATACATACATACATACATACATACATACATACATACATACACACACCATAATCTACAACCATTATAATAATCAATAATACAACTTATTATAATAAGTCTAGAAAGGGCATTGTAATGTTCTGGTGTCCAAGAAACATTAACTTTGTTGAACTACATGGCTAGTCCAGTGGGGTACATCACATCTTACAGAATTTTTTTTGGAACTTCTGGTAAGTGACCTTGTGACACCTCGTACAGTTTCACTAACTGCATGTTAAGTTTGGAAAATGGCAATATCTGTTATATAAATATATACAACAGTGTCTCACCTAGAGACAACGAGGACAAATGTTAGACTTTTCGAGTTTAAAGTGATTTCTATATCAACTAATCCACCTTACAGAGCAAAAGGTCCTGGATAACTGGACTACCAAACCTGCTCAGTATGTTTGACTACCAAATTGCATGTCAGAACAAACAGTGAGCAGCCCAGGTCCTCCAAATACTAATTCATGTAGATCTTTTAACTCCTCATCACGCAAAAAAAAGGTGTCATTTATTTGGCTGTGCATTTAAACAAACCAGCAAATGTTATCTGTAGGCAAAGGACATCAAAGTGAGGCTTGCAGGACAATGTTGGTGAAGTGCAAATTTATATTGTTAAACATTAAACAAACTGCTGTAATTATATCACCATTGAAGCATACTGTGTGAGTTACTTTACTGTTCACAGAACCGTGACAAGAGTATTCAATAGTACAAAAGTTTTGAAAGCTAGACTTTTGTTATTATTTATTGATTTGAAGCCGAGAGCACCTGTGTTGTAGCTGGGGTTTAGAATCAAACTTGAACAATCTTATGAAAAGACTGAATTTGCAATCAGACTTAGTTACATGGGGACACACTTGCTCACATAGCACTTATTCATATGCCTTGGTCTCATAGGTACCAGATTATGCACTGTTCCTGCTGTGTTTAGTCCAAGCCGCCAGGAGATAGTTGGGTTGTCGTTACCGGTTACTGTTGTTTTACAGGCAGTTTAGCTCCTTTGGCTATTTACTGACTAGTTATCAGCAAACAATACTATCTGAAATATTGCAATGTGATTACACAGTCATTTCTGGTACAGCTTGAAATTTCCAACATGCAATCTAAACTTTGAATTCTCACTGAATTGAACAAACCTTCATTTTTTAAATTTTCATTTGACTGCACTATTATCTGCTATTTTTCTTTCCAGTTTTTGTATTGTGCAAAATGTACATAATATATCAGTGTTCTTATTCCACAAGTGGACTTATAAGGTATTTCCACTGCCAAACAGTGGTTAAATATCATGTTAAGAGGTTTCTATTTCTTCAGGAGGAGATGTGGGGAGAGAAATGGGTAAATGTCATGTTGAGACTTTTCTATTTTTTATTATACAGAAGATTTAGGGAGATAAAACAGGAGTAAGATTAAATAAAATCGGCACAGAAATGTTTTGAAATCATTGATCCTTACTGAACTGAAACTGGAATGTAACTGGTGTGAATGCAGTTTTAAATTCTATTAGGTACTACTACCACATCCTTCATTGATTCATATTGTTCACCTCCCTTTTTGGGCTATGTAGTTGCTTAAACTGTCAGTGTGGTTCACCCCCTGAAGCTGTTTTCATAGACTTGGTGGTAGCTACAGTATGGGAAGCTAGCCCTGAATTTAACTTTCAGTAATGAACTACAACTGGGTTCTGTTCAGAATGTAAAACGCAGCACAGATAAAGCAATTAATACGGAGATGATGTTAGTAGATTGTATTTTCTTTGCTGAACGTGGCAGCTCTCTATCAGAAATTACGAGTATCAAGACGTGTATTGAAAGGGAGAGATTTGCAGCCCTAATCTTAAGGAAAGAGTTGGACCTGTAACACCAGATCATTTGTAAAGCAGAGAAATGGTACCTGATGGACATCAGGATACATTTGTTTTTCAGATGAAGCAACACCAACATTAGTCATCTAAAACTAGCTACTTAGCAGCTCCACACGTTTAACAGTATATACAGTGCCAAAGTAGATTGAAGATAGATCCAGGATATGGAGAGGAAGCTAGCAATTAATTTACATTTAAGTTTATCTGCTTGTTAAAGCTTTTGATTCCGTATCTATAAAAGGGAACAGCATTTGGTCTGTAGTCTACTTCCTTGCCTTAGGGCAATACATACACAGAAGGGGGTGAAACTAATTTTAAAAACTCTTGAGTCTTGAGTCTGAGTCTAGTAAAACCAAACCACACGTACAGAGAAGCTGTTTCTTTTACAATCATAAGCTACACATCTTCAGCTGATTGTGACGTGTACTCTGAAATGTCACTCTCCACTGTCCTTCCTCATATCCCTCATAAGTATACAATAAAAACCCTGCCCACTCTAGCACTCTTTAGGACTGTTTATAACACAGCCCAAAATGCCTTGAAATACTACTCTATAAGATGTATAGCAAAATCCGTACAAACAGACATTCTTACACTGCTACACGGTTTGTGTTATAAATGACAGCCCTAATGGGGCAGTCCTTGCACATTCATCACATGATAGGAAATTGTCAGAGCCTAATTCCACCAGTTGTTACAGGATTATTCATAAATTGTTCTTATATATTCAAAACCATAACAACATTCAGTAATGTTTGCATAATACTGGACTTTCTGCTATCTGAGGGTTTGACAGAGCATATCAAGGCCTTATTCATATGATCATATGTACTCAACTCTCATTGCACTATGTTATATTATTAATTAAACAACTCCCTAATAATGACCACTATCTACCTACCACCTTCATCACAGACAAAACAGCTTTGGTAGCTGCAGGTAAAGCCATTTGATCACCAAATACAGTTTGTGGTTTCCATGACAGATAATGATCAAAGCAATAATAACAGAGTGGGATGACCATTCAAATCTTGCTCAATCACCTCTAAAGTAAACATCCCAGAAAGTAGACCTAGCCTGATAAATTTTATTATCAAAAACCACCATAATTCAAACCCATGACAATATCAAAGCCTATTACCCATTTGCAGGGAGGAAGGAGATTGCTGGCTCAGGCAAATGCTTTTCACTCAAAACAATCACTTACACAGGAATGTACCCACTAAAATTAGAGCTTTCACTTAGCTCAGTCCATGAGCAGGAATATCCATATTTACAGGTCCCAAAAGTCCACACACAAATTCACATAAAAAAATCCACTTTGCATAAATGAAAGACAGATTACCAAAAAAGCAAGCATAAACAAGGCTACTAGACCACTTTAAATCAATTTAAAACGTGAGTATCTAATTTATCAAAATATTTGAAGAGAGGAGAACAGCTTGTCTAAATTTAAATTGCTGTCAAAATCTAGCAAAAAGTAAGTCAAAAGCTAGACAGCATGGATTAATTTTACATCAATAACAGCATTAACATCAATAAACCTATAATGATCCTCGTTACTCGTTACCAAGTCACAAACATTCTTACACCACAGTTCTTCGGTGGATACAAAATACCATGAAATGACTGGATCCAAAATGAGCAACGGTCCTTTTTTTTTGTCCCTACTAGTGATTTATGATTTAGGCAGATATCATAATTTTGATACTGTAGATCATAACCCAGAGAAAGAAACAAAGCAATCTGATATGATAGTATAGCCATCTCACCTACTCCAACTTGCGGAGCAGTTTCATTGTTGGAAAACTCATTACTCATTGTACTACTGTACAAAAGTCGTAGACATTCTATATTTGTCTGTTCATATCCCACTTAAATAAAGCGACTAAAAAAACTGAAAACATAAAAAGAATACAGTGAAACCTTGGTTATAATCTACCCTAGTTATTGTACAATTGGGTTATCGTTGACTTTTTTGGGGAAAATTTTGTCCCAGTTATCTTTCATCCACCCGGATTTTGTCTGTGTTCCCTCATGACTGGCTGCCAACTGCGTGAAAACAATGCCTCCACCCACGCATGTGTCACTCGCCCACTATAACGACTAGCCTCCAAGATTTGGTTCTTAAGCTGATGTATAAACATCTAGAAAAGCTATAAAAGCAAGTTCATTACCATCATTGTAGTAGATGAGCATCACCCTTTGCATTCATCCAAAACATTAAGTGCTACATACAAGTGAGTGATTACTGTGCAACTGTGTTTGTATTTATGTCTCCTTGTTTTCTGTATGTAAAACTAGAGTCATTCTACATAAAGATGTATTTTGAAGGTAGGTTTCATATGCCTACATTCCCATCCAAAGAGTGCAGTACTTAACCTTTTTATTAACTTATTTCTTTAATCCCACAACAAGTCTTGTTGATACATTAAGCTATAATTTCAAAGTAATAATAGGTCTAAAGAGTGTAAGTGCCGAACACACTTCCATGTGTCACTGGCCACTGGCTGACAACCACTGGTTTATGTACAAACAGAAACACAGGTCAGATCTCTGGTGTTTGTGTGAAAAAAGAGAACTACTGAAATACAAACAGTAGGGACATTATTATCCTTAGTAGTTCAACTGTACCAGAACAACCTAACATGTATTGTTTAAGACAACAATACCTGTATCACTCAACATATTTCATATTCAGAATCAGAACCAGACTCTGCTTATCAATTAAAATTTGGATCTCAGTATGGTGAAAAATGATAGTCCAAATGTTAAGATATTTATCTATTTTAGACATATACTTCATGAATTTCCACATCTATATTCATCCACAAACATTATTATAATGTGGCACTTTTGCTTAGAGACTGCTTTAGGTTGAACGCTATACACTGCTAAAGCTCGGTTTCGTGCTGTTTCCTTAGCAGCTTTGTGCAAACTCCCTTACAAAAAAATAAAATAAAAAACCAATGCCACATGTACTGCACTTTAGCTTTTTATTCAGTTTCACAGTGTAGAACCTCAGTTTTGAAAGCATCCCTTGGTACATAATCTAACTCTATAGCAGAGCCAAACAAAACAAACAACACATATTTTAGACAATGTGCACAGGATCTGGCAGATAGTTCTGTCCTTATGGACATGCTTTTGCAGTAATCTCAGCCATGAATATGAAGCATGTACCAATGAAAAAGCGCATGTAGAAACTAGGGTATCAGGTTCTCGGGAACTAACCCAAATCTTGTCAGCAATGCAAATAATAGAAATCAAATCCCCCCAAAACTATGTAGGTTAAATCTAAAGTATGATGCACTTCAAACTTATTTTATTTCAGCCCATCTCTTGGGTACAAAAAATAAACAACACCATAGACAAACGGCGCTAGTAGAATGGGATGTACTAAAAACCTCTGCGACTCCTAATATGACATTAGGTTTCCAGTTTCCCAAAAAGTCAGTTCATTACCTTTCTGCTCTGTCCTCCTAAACCAAAGTCCTGAACACCCATCTTGCTTAATAGCCAGGTTTAATTAGCATCTATACTTAATTGCTTTAATACAGATGCTCTGCATGTGTGTGCCCCCAAAACTCACAAATACCTACACATACAGTTTCTTTAACAAAACGCCTCAAGGCATGCATTTACTCAAAAGTTATTTGGATTGTAGCCTTCTAAGATTTTAAACACATGCTATGCTAATTAGTCAAATGGTAATCTAATCAACAATACAACAAAATCAGAATGGTGTATCCCTTGTAATAGTTAAATTAGCTCACAATGCTACTGGCAAATGCCATTTCACTTCTTGAGGTGTTCATAATTGCTCTGCAAAGGATGCAATTTGCTACAACATCAACAATTTTCATAAGCCAAGCGTAAGATTTAGAAACTTTACTAAAATGAAGAGCAAGTCACCTACTGAATGAATAGCTAGCATTTACATTTACAGAATTTAGCAGAGGTCCTTATCCAGAGTGACTTACAACTGATACAGTCTCACCCAACTGTGACAGCCTGGCAGAGAAGGGATTTGAATCCTGGACCTTCTGAGTCGAGGATCATGTGTGATAATGCCTTAAAGTACTGCGATTCCAGTGTGCCAGGGCTAACTGGGATCATCTCAGGTTTAATATAATTGCCATTACAAATAACCAAACAACATACTTCAAGTGAAAAGCTGTTCTTTCATAACATATTCATTATGTTCCTTTTTTGCTGTAATGACAGTGTAAGTGGTCATGGATAACAATGGATAAACAAGGTCCATGTTACCAGTGTCATTTCACAATATTCCAATGAACATCTTGTGATGTTACTGAATGCTTGGCTTTCTGATGATCCATAACATTCAGAACTTGATCTTCCTTGCACTGGCACATCTTTGAGGTGTATTGTGTGTCATACTGCAGCAAAAACTAGGGGTGGGCAATATGGCTCTAAAATTATATCAACATTTTAGGGGACCTTTGTGATAATGAAATATTTGGCAATACATTTCAACAACATACAACTGAAATATACAAAATATATATTGTATACTTTAAAATAGATTAGATGCATTTCCACATTTTGTTGTTACAGACCTTTAGCATAGCTTATATATCACCGTGGTTTGTTGTACATCTGATATTTTGTACAAAAACCACCTCCACACCACCAAAGTCACTCCCCTTTTTGAGACAAACTAATCCACCTGCTTTTACAAATAATTTGTTGTTGACAAATCATGACAGGCAATGAATGGAAATAATCCTGTGAAGAATGCAAAGTGCATCAGATCAGAAGATAATTACATAAAGCTGTTGCTAGCATTGTACTGAGGCACACTTTGAGGAGATCAGGAGATAACACAGCAATTGTTATATCCTTACTCATAGACTGTACCACTATTCACAGAAAATTAAAATACTCACCATTCGCATCAGCATGTTACTGAGTTCAGTTACTCTTGCATAATGAAGTGCATGTATGGTGTCTGGTAAAATGAATACATTTGCATGTGAGAATCATGTAAGATACTGAGATACTGAGCAGTTTTTTTAAAACTGATGTTAGGCTTATAAGACTCACTATATACTGACATCTTTCACTTTCTTTCAAAGTCGCCGCTTTGTAACTCAATTATTACCTAAATTAAAAGTCAGCTTATTGAGAGTTAGAATCAATTTCATCAAGCAAATGCTTCTGGTACGATAATTTAATTGGCTGGGCCACATTAAATGTTACTGTAAAGTCAACAATTTACACATGGTACTGCTTCATAAGCAACTGATTCCTGAATTCATGCCCATAAAACCATTACATTGAGAAGTTAATTTACAGCTTATTACAGGCATTAATTGTTGGTCTTCATAACTGGCTCACTCAAGTGACAAATGTTGTCAAGAGAGAAAATTAGGGAGAAAGGATGAGGGGACAGCAAGGTAACGACATAGCTGTTCACAGTTTTCAAATTTGGGGGGCTGAAGCAAACGCAGCTACGAATATAAAGGAGCACCGAAACAGTGGTAAAGGCAAGCTAAGGCAGATTCTTTATAGATTCTATGCCACACATGGAAGAATTTTCAAAAATGTAATCCTGGTTTTTGACTTTAGGGTGAGTCTGTACAGGATGAAACTGCATTGAAGTAGTAGACATTTACTTTGAGTGCACACAATACGTTTATTTGTATAACATGGATGCACTCCACACATGTTTTCACCATATTAAAAAAAGCAATGAGTTACTTAATGTGCAGTGCAGCAGTTTTATCTGGATCTGTGGATTCCACCATTCACCAAAAAAAATGGTGCTCTGTTAAAATGGAGCTATTCATGCCTCTTGGAAGGGTGTTTTTCATGCCACACGTCAACCAAATGAAACGTTCGCCATTCTAAACAGCCCTCTCTCCATTTCTCACACAGAAATAACCACACAAATAATAAAGTGATTGGCATTCATAATGCTGTTGCCACCACCAAGTTCACGGACCACCAGTCTGCATGTCTTGTCAGCACTGTTCGCCTCCTATTCTTGTTATTATCCCTTCAGTATTACAGTGTAGTACCTATTTACATTCACATTGTATTAGGTATAATCAGTAATCAAGAGATACACCGATTGACTGGACGGTGCATAGTGTGATTGGCTTTAGCCTTTAGATTCCGATCAGTATCACATAACCAAATTCTGTGCTGGACATATTTAACTTGGTGGAGGGAGGGAGGGAGGCTATTTCATACTCAGTGACTGCCAAGTGTTATGAATTATTAAATTTGACTAATATTGCATGAATGTGGAAAGACGTCCCCATAAAAGCCTTATGTTTATAATTGTACATTTGCAAGGATCTGTTATGGTTACAACCTATAAAGATCAGGCCATGGTACATTAACTTGCTAAGACAGCAAGTCACACATACTGCGTGTCAATGAATGCAGTAAAAACGTACATACACCAAATGCCATGCATAAATGGTTCAATACAATTAAAAACAATCACTTGGGCGCTTTTATCAACTAATAAGATATACAAACATAAAACAGACCACAGACAACGAAAAAAAACAGAAAATAAACAGACCATCAAGCCATGCGCTAAATGTTGGGACTGGGGAAACAAGCATATAAAGCCCCTTATAGACATGAACTGAAACAGCATTAGTCAAAGCACTGTGCTGTTCATGTGTGCAGGATAACATCACTGGTAACAAATCGGTTACATGAGACTGAACAGCCGATCATGCTGAAAACTGGCAAATCAATTAGTGCATTTCTATTTATTATTATTATTTATCCAAAGATTATACAAGTGTTCGCTGATTTATAACAGGGTTACAAAGTTCAAAGTATAATAAACCAAACAGTTCTGGAAGTACCATATATCAATGTAGTCCACTTTAAAGAAAAAACAAACAAACAAACAAACAAAACAATTAAACCACTTTTATCAATTAATCAGAATATATGAATTTATAGAATAATGTGTCATAAGTGAAAAACACAAACAAAACAATCAGTCAGACACTGCTGTGGAGAACAATCGCTGAAGTAAATCTGGATATGGTTTCTGCTTAATATGTATTATAAGATTCTCATCAAACCATAGTTAATTACCATAAACCGAATCATTGTAATCCAGTTAGTGCCTGAAAAAGCGCCCCTCTTTCATTTCAGGCTGTTAATATAATTACCTCAAAATTCCTCCATATACTTAATTTCCATTGTATTCCTGCAATTACTTGGCTTTCCATAATGAGGGTCTCATCTTTTATTGGCTCTGTGTTAAGAAAAACCCTCTGATAATACTTAGTACTTTGGGTACATTAAATGTATTGCATTATTTAATGTTCCTTTTGGGAAAAACAACATCAAGAACTGAATTTACTACTTCAAAACGGGGTCAATATTAAAAAAAAAAAATCCACACAAAGTAAGACACTTGTATTGAAAGCAAATTGACATCTATTATTAAATCACATGATATAGTCCCAACTGTATTCTTCCTCCCTGGCGTTAACAGGTTTAGTGTGCATACAATATGTGTAAAAACATCAAACGTTTGGCATTGCTGAATTATTAACGTACATCTAAGCCTCATCATTAGCAAGACAATTACCCACTGTTGCCCATGTTACCGATATTTACATTTATAGCATTTAGCAGACACCCTTATCCAGAGCAACTTACAGCTCATATATTCTTACAATTCAGGAAATGGTGGGTGGGTTAAGGGCCTTGCTCAAGGACCCAACTGTGGCAGCTTGGCAGAGATTGGAATTGAACCCTGGACCAGTCCAGGTACAGAGTCCAGTACCTTAACTGCTAGGTTACCACAGTCCAACACTAAAAAGTATCTGGGGAAGAAGCTAACTAGACATACAAATATAAGCCTCAAATCGCTCATTAATGGATCCCGTCACCACTTGTTTGATTATTCATTTGGCACACTCTCTAGTAAGGTAGTGTGTGGTTTGAGACACCGCCAAGATGACAGGAGCATCATTAGCTACGTGTCCCTGCAAAGAGCCAGCCAAGCGAACAAACGATAGAACTACACATCACCTGATTATTATCCACACACACACACACACACACACACACACACACACACACACACACACACACACACACACACACACACACACA
>JAUZST010015836.1:0-10049 GCA_034779995.1 Parotocinclus haroldoi | reverse complement strand
ATTTAATTACATTTTTTTTTACATCTTAGATGTTCAATAAAACCAAATTATTGGAGTGAAACAGAATGAGGCAGAAAATATTAAAAAAAAAAAAACTTTTAAAACAAGAACCCAAAAACCTGCAACCATGAGTGTAGTATTTTTGTAAGAACAAAATGGCTTGAGCCGTTGTGTAAGAACACAGAGAACACGAAACTGAAAAGGTCAGAAGCTTAAAATCTCAAGGACACGCGATGCCACGGGGAAACGACGTAGAATTACACCGTACCTTGTTATAAGACAGTTCGGGGAGATAACAGATGCTGACCAATGCCTCCTTGGTGATCTCTAAAACTATGGCTGAGTAATATGAGTACTATGAGTAATAATGGGTATAAAAAAGATAAGAAAAAGGTCATTACAGTAGGGTTTTATAACCATTAGGGGACAAAGCGCTGAGAGGTTTGTGTTTTTTTTCCCCTCTTTCTTCCAGCGCCCCACGAGTTTGGTAGGGTATCACGGGAAAAACAGTCCAGGACATCCTGTACTCCTTGATCCTGCTGTTTTCCAGGTGTGTTTAAGCGGGGGTCGTGTGTGTGTTGTGTTACATTCATGTGATACGACCAACCAGGTCCGACCCTGTAAAGGTCTTATGCACCGTCCATGAACACACATGGAACATAAAACATATCCGAACGTTGTCGAGTCCGAGTCGAGACCGAGTCGTTCAGCAGTCAAGTCTAAGCCAAGACCATGACTTTCATTAGTCCGAGTTAAGAACGAGGGTTTTAGCGGTCGAGTCCGAGTCAAGACCGAGACTTTCAGTAGTCAAATCCAAGTCAAAGCCGATACTATTAGCAGTCGAGTCCAAGTCAAGAACCAGACTTTCAGTATTCAAGTCCGAGTCATGACCGAGATTTTTAGCAGTCAAGTCTGAGATCAGAATCAGACTTTTAGTATTCAAGTCCAACTCAAAACCGAAATGTTTAGCAGTCGAGTCCGAGTCAAGAACCAGACTTTTAGTATGACCGAGTCATGACCGAGACTGTTAGCAGTCGAGTCTGAGTTAAGGCTAAGGCTTCTAGCAGTCGAGTCCGAATCAAGAACCAGACTTTTAGTATTCAAGTCCGAGTCAAGACTGAGATTTTTAGCAGTCGAGTCCGAGTTCAGACTGAGTCTTTTAACATTAGGGGACAAAGGTCTGAGAGGTTTGTTTTTTTCCCTCTTTCTTCCAGCGTCCCACGAGTTTGGTAGGCTATCACGGGAAAAACAGTCCAGGACATCCTGTACTCCTTGATCCTGCTGTTTTCCAGGTGTGTTTAAGGTCCTCATCCGGCCGAGACTCGAACCCTAACCATCCGTTCTGTAGTCCTGCACCAGCACAGCCGTTTTGTACGAGCCGTTCTGTTCATCGCCGCCGTGTCGTCCGCAGTTCATTCCACCGCCGGGTCCAGACTCCGTCTCGTCTTGTTTGAGCTTGGTGAACCCGGCGGCGGGTCTCCTCACGTCCCATCGAGAGTCAGATCGGATCAGACCTGCTTAAATCAAACTCCCGCAGAGAGAAGCTGCTCGGGCTGGCGAATTAATTTATGAATTAAAGCTCTCGCTCTCTCGAACACCTATCAGAAAAGCCATAGGTGAGAGACGTTTCCTGGATAAATCGACTTTCGGAGCGTGGTGATGAGTTGTTTTATGACTTCGGGGTCGGGGGGAAAAAAAAAAAACCAGCGTACATTTATTAGGCGCCTCAGCGGGAAAGAAAGTTTAATATGCTCAGCGGCTCCCAGCTCATATCCAGCAGTCATTTTGAACTCCAGGACAGAATTATATATGGATGCTACAACGGTAGTGCAACAGCTTTTAAATTATAAATAATAATCATAATGTAAGGGAATGGGATCAGTTGGTGCCATGGTTGCCAGGTCCTTTGGGCTTTGGGCTTTTTTCTATGAAGTGACTTCCAAATGTTGGTTTCTGCAGGTTGTTTCGAAAGCGCAGTTCGCCTTCTCCAATATTTGTGAGCCAACTTGCCTCTTTTGGGTTTGTTTCTCTGTGGGACCTGGCAACCCTGATTTGCGTGGTTGTCTGTGTAAGCATTTGACCTACCTTTCAGGTCCCCGAGCAGGGCATAACGGTGATCCTAATCATTATTATCAACGTTTAATGCGTTTAATCGGCCGGTCCTAAACCTCGTCTGTGTTTTCTACTCTTTTTTTTTTTCTCACGTTCTGCCTCGGCTCTTACTTTAGAAGGTAATTGCGAAATGCTTGCTCGTGGCCGTAAATGCTGGCCGTTCGATCCGTGTGTCCGTTTGTACGGCTCAGCAGGGGGCGTCGGGTTTCATCCTTCAGTGAGTCGGATCAGAGCTGCCGGGCTCCCGCTGAGAGCGCTGTCTGGTTCAGAACCGTTCTCCTGGAAATCGTCCTCTGGAAATCACCAGGGATGTGTCTCAGGTTTCTTAAACTGTTTGTTATGTGAAGGACACCTGAGAAGAGAGATCAGTTAAAACACCAGCTCTGAATGAGAATGAAGATGGAAACCCAGAGAAGAACAGTGTTATGGTTTGTGTGTGTGTTGTTGGTCCGTGTCGTGTGTGTGTGTGTGTGTGTGTTGTGTTACATTCATGTGACACGACCAACCAGGTCCGACCCTGCGAAGCGCTGAGACTTTTTGATCGAACACGCATGGAACACAAAACATATCCGAACGTTGTCGAGTCCGAGTCCAGACCGAGTCTTTCAGCAGTCGAGTCTAAGCCAAGGCCATGACTTTCAGTAGTCCGAGTTAAGAACGAGACTTTTAACAGTCGAAGTCCGAGTCAAAACCGAGTCTTTCAGTAGTCGAGGCCGAATTAAGACAGAGACTTTTATCCGTCGAGTCCGAGTCAAGACCGAGGCTTTTAGCAATCGTCTCTGAGTCAAGACCGATACTTCTAGCAGCCGAGTCCAAGTTAAAACCGGGACTTTCAGTAGTCGAGTCTGAATAAAGAACGAGGCTATTAGCAGGTGTCCAAGTCAAAACCCGAGACTGTTAGCTGTCGAGTCCGAGTCAAGACCGAGGCTTTTAGCAATCGTCTCTGAGTCAAGACCGATACCGATAGCAGTCGTGTCCAAGTTAAGAATGAGACTTTTAGAAGTCGAGTCTGAGTCAAGGCCGAGACTTTTAACAATCGTGTCTGAGTCAAGACTCTCTGGTCTTTTACCAGTCGAGTCCAAGTCAAAACTGGGACTTTCAGTAGTCGAGTCCGAATAAAGAACGAGACTTTTTGCATTTGTCCAAGTCAAAACCGAGACTGTTAGAAAACGTGTCCGAGTCAAGACCGATACTTCTAGCAGCCGAGTCCAAGTCAAACCTGAGACGTTGAGTATCCGGATGTTCTGTAGAACACTGTGACGATGCCGTAGCTCAGTATTGTTATGGACACCGTGTTCACGCCTATAGATAAATCCAGGTTCCTTCCTGAGCTTTTCGAGCAGCATGCACGCCGATAAACACCATCTGGAGCGTGTGACGTGCGGCGTGCTGTCGAACAGCAGCTGGTCGGCCCAGAAACACCAGCATTAATACATCACGCTTGTGATGTTCTTTAATTATGGTACATATGCATACGGACTGGAGCTCAGCGTGTGTGTGTGTGTGTGTGTGTGTGTGTTAAACGTGGTCATGTTTTGGTGATTTCTGCAGGGAAGCGAACGTAAACAACATAAAGAATTCTGTAACTGGGACTCCTGGAGAGGGGCGCTAACTTTTACACACTCCAGGTTCTGCTCTCCTTATTTTTCCATGTGACCATGGGTGCCTAAACCTTTCATATCTCGGGGTATAATTTTTGGCGAAAGGCGGGCGAACGTGTGATATTTGCTATCAATCCATCTGGTGTTTAGAGCGGGACTTTTATTTTTAAAAAATCGAACCTATTTTAGCGTGAAAGCGAAACCTTCTGACGCCACATGAAATGAGAAATACGTTCCATCGTGTCCAGGTCCTGTTTTTCTTCGGCTGATGATGCGAGAGGTTCTGCTACATAACGGAGCTAATGGCAGGAAATGACCTCGCTAAGTGTGAGTAATAAAGGAAATATCTCATTACTATATGTCATTAGGCTCAAGCCAGCTGCGCATAATCGTAAAACGGCTTTTAAAGTGAAGTAAAAAAAATGCCTTTTTGTATTTTTTTTAAAAAAAAGTGCTTTTCGAAAGACGAAATCCACCTCCGAGCAAACGATGGAGCTACAGGACGTCCGGGCGTGTAAAGCGCTGAGACTTTCTGATCTTAGGCACCATCCACAAACTCACATGGAACACAAATCATATCCGAACATTGTCGAGTCCAAGATGAGAACGAGACTTTCAGTAGTGGAGTCCGAGTCAAAACCAAGGCTTTTAGCAATCGTATCTGAGTCAAGATCGAGAATTCTAGGAGCAAAGTCCAAGTCTAAACTGGGACTTTCAGTAGTCGAGTCTAAATAAAGAACGAGACTTTTAGCTGTCGAGTCCGAGTCAAGACTGAGATTTTTAGCGGTTAAGTCCAAGTTAAGGCCGAGACTGTTAACAGTCGAGTCCAAGTTAAGACCGAGACTTTCAGTAGCCGAGTCCAAGTCAAATCTGAGACTCTTAGTAGTCGGATGTTCTGTAGAACCAATTTAAGAAAGAGGCTTTTAGTAGTCGAGTCCAAGTTAGGAACTAAATTCTTAGCAGTTGAGTCTGGGTTAAGACAGGCTTTTAGCAGTCGAGTCCAAGTCAAAACCAAGATTTTTAGCGGTCAAGAACGAGTCAAGGCCGAGACTGTTAACAGTCGAGTCCAAGTCAAAACCGGAACGTTCAGTACTCAAGTCTGAATAAAGAACGAGACTTTTAGCAGGTGTCCAAGTCAAAACCCGAGACTGTTAGCTGTCGAGTCAAGACCGATACTTCTTGTAGTGGAGTCCGGGTCAAGGCCGAGACTTTCAGTGGTCGAGTCCAAATCAAGGCCGAGACTTTTAGCGGTCGAGTCCAAGTTAAGAACCAGAAGTTGGAGAATTTGAGTCCAAGTCAAAACCGAGATCTTTAGCAAAGCCCCACTGAGAAGCGATTGCATTTGTACCGTGCTTGGGAACGGAGTAGGAGGAGGTGTGTCCCGCCCGGTGTGGAAGCCGTCCCAGACGCCTGTAATCGACAGCAAAAATCCGATCATGCTTTGACGTGCGGGACAGTAGTGCAGAAATGCTTCCGATAATCGAAGGACGATCATTGAAAGACGGCGCTCCTGCCCACGCTGCTAAGAACAAGTTCGTTAAGTCCCAGCTTTCTTTGGTTTGTTTCTTTGGCTTCTTTGACGTCGCTATCGGCATCAGACGCCATCTCAGCGACACACACACAAGGTAACATCCATACACAAGTTCATCTCAAGACCAGTCTCATATATATATATATATATAAAATATAAATATACACCCTAGGTCCTAGGCTTGAGTCTCACATTGAGCACAGATGGGCAGGAAATGTTTTGAATATAACATATAACCTATAACCATATAACCCGAACATCTCCTTTAATATCCCTGTTTTTAGAGGCAGACTGTTCCTCTTCCTATACGCTCTCGTGCTCTGAGAGTAGCAGGATGAGCTGTTCCGCCCGGCAACCGAGCTCTGATTGGTCGGCCGGGTTGTAACGCAGAAACGAGTACAGACTGCGTACTCGTTAAAATATCCCGCAGCGTCGCAGTCCGTCAGTTAGGAGCGTCGTCTCAAAGCAGCTTTGCAATCTTGTACGATCTTAAAAGGCCGATCCAGAATGGAGCAAGCCTGGGGCGACAGTGGAAAGGAAAAAAATAGCCCTGAGTGCAGAAGACAGAAACCTCGGGAGGAACCAAGACTCAAAAAGGGACCCGACGTCCATGGGTGGCCCTGGATGTTCATTCAAAGATTTAACTTGCGTAAATAATGCAATTTTAATTAAATATTGTAAGTAAGGAGTCCTCAGCGGGAGGTCCTTGGAGGGACGTCGTCTCCTAATAACTGAATGACGGAGGGAGTTCCTGCGCTCTGGTGGGACTGGTTTCTGTGGATGGAGACCAGTAGGGTGACGCTGTGGAGGAGGAACGTCTAAGCGTGTGGTGCAGGAGCCGGTACCGGTAACATCAGCTCGGAGAGAAAAGACTGCAAATTTGAAGCCCTTTGGGGGGTGGATTGGGGAGGGGGTGGGGGCGCGGAGCCTGAGATAACCCGACGCCCGCAGTTAAGCACGGTGGAGGATCACCTTGAACCCCAGGACCGTTTTCACGGTTAAACCTGTCTGCTTCCGAACAGAATCCCAAACGAGAAATGTAAGAACCCGTCCAAGGCAACCCAGCTCTGTTCCTCTGCCTCAGCAAAGCCCAGAACATGTCAGACAGAAGCATTTACCAACGGGGGAGGGGGGGGGGGAGATGACAAAGAACGGATTGTTTATCCTCTGCACTAGTCAAGACGTTTCGGATGTGTCACGGCTTGCGTTGTTTGTGCTCTTTAGTTCCTGGTGACGGATTAAGGCTGCGCTCCATAAAGGCGTCTGCGCGTCACGTCCTAACTCGGCCTGACACTTTGGTGCGAGCGCGTAAAAAAAATAAATAAATAAACAAAAAATGTACGCTGTCATTTTCAACGAGCTCGATCGCTTTCTCCTCCGTTCCTCCTGGTTGCCGGCGGTGGGAGGTGCTCGGGGTTTGATCGACAGGCCAGGAGGACCAGGAGGAACCTATGGCAGAGCAGCAGCGCAATACAGGTGACTGGGACTGGGTCGCTCTCGCGCTTTTTCTTCATCCGTGCCTTTCTCACACCGCCAACCTCAAAAAAAAAAGCCACGAGCGAAGATTGGTGCAGGGAGCCTTTTATTAGTCGTGTGCTTTGTTTTTATTCAAGCTCTTAGGTAAACTCTTTATCGTCGTCATTCTGCATCCTTTCCGCTCTGTTCATCCACAGACTGTCTGTCATTTTCATGCTTCTCGTCCTGTCGCGTCTTGATGAGCTGTTCTGCCCGGCAACCGAGCTCTGATTGGTCAGCCCGATTTTAACAGCACAGGGCTGGATTAAGAAGTCCGTCACTTTCGGACAACATTTCAAGGACGGGGTGGGCGATGTACGATTCGATTTTATACCGTTGGGAGTGTTGGTATATCAGGCGAGCGCTTTTCCGGTCGCCAGCGCTGTGGCTTTTCATCTTTGATTAGGTTTTAGAAAAAAACCCCAAACAAACCGCTTTTTGCTCCTTGCTCTGAAACTTTCGACTGAAGGGATGATCCAGTGCCGGCGCGGCTGGATTGGGGAGCGTCTCTGGCTCTTTATGAGCATAAAAGCTTAGCAGTTCCGCTTCAGCACTTCCAGCCGAGCACAAATCCCTCTGGTTTTGTTATTTTTTCTTAAAAGGTTGAACCCTCCAGTTTTTTTCCCCCCTCTGCCGGCGCAGAAACGGTGCCACTGTTTTAAAACACCTCCATCATGCCGAGAGAACAATTTTGGGTCTCCTGCTCGGTTCCGGCAGGATTGCAGGGGGGATCGTTTGACCCCGATCAGAGGGAGGCTGTTAAACGGAGGACGCTCATCCTTTGTCTTTGTCCGTCTATGGAGGTCAGAGACGAGGCACACGAGCAGGGGTTTCCTTAATAAGGATTCGAAACCCGCTTGCTCTTTTACCCCGCACTAAAGAGAGACCTTGTTTTTTTTTTGTTGTTGTTTTTTTTTTAAACAGGGCGCTAATGAAAACGTTACGGTTTAACGTCGGCGCGGGCGAGGTGAAGTCATTAGACGTGTAGAGCTCGGATTTACATGTGCTATGAAATCTAATTATGCTCCGTGGTCATTAAGGAAGCCCTCTACGCTGTAATTAGACGCAGTTTCACCTGCCAGGCTTTAGCCTCGACTCCTGGCACAGCTGTAATTAATAACAACCAGGGAGTCTCCGGAGACCCAAAGAAACTCACGCTGAATAAATTACAGGGAAAACGAACATGAAATGAAAGCAATGGCACGGTAACGTGAGGGAGCTTATCAAGAAACTATATATATATATATACAATGTATATTATAATAATAAAGGTAATAATACAGTAGCAACAACAGAATAATAGGAATAAGAATGACAATCAGTAGTGATGCTCCTAATAATAACCACAGTATTAATACTCCTATTGGTTATAAATGAATCGTAGCACTAATGATGACTGCCGTAGCAACAATAAACATAGTAATATTAATTTGTTTTTATATTATTTTATAATGCTGTTATTGTACGGAATGTTACTTTGCTAATAATACGAATAATAACGGTGATATTAGTTAATAATAATTACGAATTTTCATACGTATGACAACGATATTATTATTATTGTTGTTATATTTACATCATGTTATTATTAGAGAATAAGTCATTGTTAATTATGTAGCATTAATGAAGGAATCGCTGTTTATATTAAATATTATTTTCATAATATGCATATATGCTGTAATGCAATTATTAATATTGATAAGAGTGTTTTATTACGTTTAAGAGATTTGGCATAATGGTACTGTTAATTATGTGTTATTATTTTCAATATATTATATTATATATTAAATAAAATATAAGAATAAATAATATTTAAAAGATATTATTAAATATCTAAATGTCGTATTGCATTTATTTATCATAATAACTATGTTTGATATATATTTATATATAAAGGCTATATTAGAGTTATTCTGTTATTTTTATGTTATTATACTAGTATTATGTTATTTTTATTGTTACTATGTATATTAATAATTATTTTGTATATACATACAATATATTAATTATTAATATTATATTATATTGGAATTAATGTTAATTAAATATAAGTATTATTTTTGTTATTTTCATTCATTTAATTATACTAACAACATAAATAATGTAGTAATAATAATAATAATAATAATAATAATAATAATAATAGTGGTATAAAAATTGTTATTACAACAATTAATTAATCATAATCAATAGTAATAAAGGTGATTATAATAATATTAATACTTGTTATTAATAGTTACTATTATCATTAATAATAATAATAATATTAATAATAATAATAATAATAAATAATAGTGGTATAAAAATTATTACAACAATTAATTAATCATAATCAATAGTAATAATAGTTGCTATTATCATTATTATTATTATTATTATTATTACTATTGATTATGATTAACAATAACAATAGTGGTATAAAATTGTTATTACAACAATTAATTAATCATGATCAATAGTAATAAAGGTGATTATAATAATATTAATACTTGTTTTTAATAGTAGCTATTATCATTAATAATAATAATAATAATAATAATTAGTAATAATAATAATAGCGGTATAAAAACTGCTACTATTACAATAAATTAATAATATCAATAATAATAAAGGTGATTATACCCCGACCCCGATTCCGACCCTGACCCCGACCCCGACCCCAACCCCAACCCTGACCCCGACCCCGTTCCCGGTGTCATCCCCCGAGGACCCGGCCGTGGAGGGAAAGAGTGTGTGACGTGTGTGTCAGACGAGTGGATCGAGCGGCCGATCTTCATCCGGAACCTGTTTTACATTCATGTATTCATCTGAGCGTGAAAAGCTTTGGGTTTCATCTTTTCCTTTCTGTTCTTGTCGCCTTTTTTCTTGCTGTGACGGAACGTGGTGTCTTTTTGTTTGTACTCCCGAATCCCGAGCGCTGTCAGAGACGTCCCGTTGTCATGTCGAGTCTTCAGGTTGAAACATAACGTTTTTGAATTCTGAGCGTAGCTGCAGTGCAAATAATCAGCTGTTTGAGGTCACGCTGGCACATCGACCCTCATCGTGCCGTACAGGGGCCTGGCACCACGTCCAGAGTCCACCTTCCTCTGTGCCCAGTGAGTACCAGGATAGGCTGCCCATGACCGGGGCAGGACAAAGAAGGAAGGACAAAGAACTACAGAATAACTCATTTCGAGTCATCTGTGCCGCTTAGATGGTCAGCAATCATGGTCTTAATACTTTTGGTCACATGTTGGTTTGTGTCCTAATACTTTTGGCCACATGTTGGTTTGTGTCCTAATACTTTTGGT
>JAUZST010015835.1:0-10049 GCA_034779995.1 Parotocinclus haroldoi | reverse complement strand
CTCTGCCAAGCTGCCACAGTTGGGTCCTTGAGCAAGACCCTTAACCCACATTTGCTTAAAAATGTAAGACTGTATTAGTTGTAAGTCGCTCTGGATAAGAGCGTCTGCTAAATGCTGGGAAATGTAAAACAAATATTTATATGGATTATTATTACACTTCTCACAAAAATTTGTGGATATTTCACTATTGGATAGTTCATTTGGAGAGTATCCCCTATTTTTTGTGAGCAGTATATTATTGTTGTTGTTATTAATACTACTCATAATATTGTTCAGTATTATCATTATTAGGCAGCATGGTGGCTCAGTGGGTAGCACCACTGCCTGCATGGGTTTACTCTGAGTACTCTGGTTTTCCCCCACAGTCCAAGGACATGCGTTAGGTTAATTGGTGTCTCTAAAATAGCAAGCAACCCTGTACGGATTAAGTGGTAGATAATAAATCATTATTAGAAACAATTATTATTACATTAAGTCAAGTTTGCTTTATTTATATAAAATATTAATATGTTTCATTTATTTATATAAGCACTTTTTACAGTGGAGCATTGTCTCCAAGCAGCTTTACAATATTACATTATCTTTTATGGCAAATTCCAAATTATATCAAGCCTAGGGGGACGGTGGAAACAAAAAACTCAAAATATTATAAAGAAGCATTGGAAGTAACCTCAATAACGCAATGAAAGACATACATTTTGTATTGTTATGTAATTGTTTCTGTAAAAAACAGAAGAATGTAGTAACTTTGTGTAGAACTCATTGGGATGAACCGTCACACTGGAAAAGTCATTTACACTTCTGTGATGGCAACATTAATGAAGTAAAAACTCCGAGATCTTTAAGCAACATATGCAGCCATCAAGACGACATCTTTTCCAGGGACGTCCTTGCATTTGTCAACAAGAAAATGTAAAACAAGTCAAATCAGAAAATGACATACATTTAAATAATTTGTTCATTACATTCTTACAATGGCCTTGGCTCCTTTTTTAATCCATACACCAGATTGAAGCTATTAAGGGTCCCATTTACCCTCATACCTTCCTTTTACAGTCGCAATTTATTGGTAAAAAATCACTCACCATTCTCGTCTCTGACTGCTCGGCAGTTTGGTGCAAAGGAGTCTGGATGAGAGTGCAAGAAATGAATTTTTAAGTACGTTGCAGCCAGGGACAGTACGGTGGCTCCGCTGGCTGACGGCGCGCTGGGTCCTTTCCCATGTCTGCGTGGGTTTACTCCGGGTACTCTGGTTTCCTCCCACAGTCCAAAGACATGCGTGTTAGCACTAAGAATCTTTATGCATATGGCCCCAGGTTTACTTCTGGCTGTGTGTCAAATATTTATAACCCCAAATCAGAAGAACAATATGGAACAATATGGAAAATGCAAATAAAAAAACCCGCCAATCTCCAATGGTCAACAAATGTGTGAGAAAATTACTGGAATTTTAAACAGCAATGTTTAAAGGAAGAGATTTACATACACTGCTGACATATATTAGGGAATATTTAATTTGAGGATACTTAGTTTTGAGGTATCCTCTAATTTTTGTAAACAGTATATTTCAGTTCTAACCTTTTCTGAATTAAGTTATTTGCATCGTCTTGTTGATAAATGCATAAATGTCCTTGGAAAAGATGCCATACATTGATGGAATTAATGTTGCTCTAATATCCCAAAGTACATTGCTGTATTAATGCTGCCATCGCAGAACTGAAACGATCCTGATAATAGTCTGGATGTTCCTTTTTGTCCTTGCTCTGGAACCTGCATTTCTTCCAAATACAACCTGGAATACGAATTCATCTGACGACAATGTGTGTTTACACCGTTACGACGGCCCATCCTCTTCGTCTCCAGAGAAGTCGATGCTGCTTCTGGACATGGTTAACCTAAGGCTTTAGCTGCTTTTGCACCAAAGCATTAATATAATAACATGTTAACATTACATGTTTAAAATCACATCATTTAGTTTTTTTTTTTTTTTTTTAAATCATTACTAGCTCTAATTTTCCACTTTCCCCAACATTTTGGGATGTGTTGCAGAAGACAGGAATGGATGTTTATTAACAAATGAAATTAAGTCACATGAATCTCAGGTTCATACTGTCTACAATTAAATAAAGGTTAAAGTACATTTAAGAAGCACTGTTTTTACATGCATTTTCCACACATTTATTTTTCCTGATTTAGGGTTGTGCATAAGGTTAGCTGAACTTTAATCACACTTGGTGTCTGTAAATAAATTAATGTGTTGTCTGAGAATTATCAATAACGTATGTCCATCTAAAACACACTCGCACTATCAGATGTACAATCTCTTATGTGACACTTTATTTGGTTTAGTAAAATTGCTTAAATATACATCAAAAGCTTAAGAATCAACATAAAACACTTCCAAGTTCTACGCCACTTTCTGCTACCCTTGCCTATCTACAGATATAAATCCTTACTTACAGAAAGTGACTTACAATCAAATCTAAAGCCATTCAAATAACAACATTAAATGTAAGGATAAGGCGACGGGAAAGCATTTTGTCTTGACATACATACTTGTTGGACATGATCTCTGTTGTTGCGTAACTTACAATTAGCATCACCACACAAATATCACCAAGAAAACAGGTGCTGAATGTATACATATATACATACGTACAACATAGCTCTGAATGATTGAAAATAATCAGTTAAACTGGCTAAAGTTGAATTCTTATTAGTAGCCTAAATGTTGTTGCCTGAAGAAGTGCACCCATTGAACCGACTTCCACTGAATGAAATACACCTGCCAGACGGCAACGTCAAGACTTAACGATCCTGAAATATTTAGGGGTGTAACAATACGTTATATACTCAGTCACCAGTTATTACCCACAGCAAGGCGTTATAAAGCATCATGCATGAGAATGAATCCGTTAATTGGTACTCATTTGGATTTTACACAAAGGGCCGGGTGCAATAAATAATATTGGCACATTGGGTGGAACCCCAACAAGTCTGTTGAACATGAACTGCATACAGACGCGCCAGTGCTCCACGGGTGCAAATGATGAAAAGACATTGCTGGTAGTTTGGATTATTTTTCTAGAAATAACGGATGCTTGTTGCTTAAGGATGCACTGATACTGCCCTTTGTAAAACCAGGTGTATTTGGGTACCATGTACCTATAGTATCGTTCCAGTTTTTACAGTGACTTTCAAAACGTGTTATATTTTCACAAGATGTTCTTTACGTTCTGGAATATAACAAAATATACATCATGTGCTTGCAACGTTTAACATTCAGCTGTGCTAAACATGTGCTAAAATATTTCCAAACTGCTGACATTGCTTCTTTATCTACTTACTCAATGTTAAAATTGGTATCGGGTGCCATGTAATCGAAGTAATTCTGCAGATACGAGTACAGATGCAGTACATGATAAGTACATGAGCACAGTATTGGAGACGATACCCGATACTGGTATTGGTGCATCCCTACTGTTGCTTTTTACCTGCCAACACTTCACTTCTGTGTGCATTTGTGTCATGAACAAGAGACCGTTTCGTCCGTAGTGACGAATCCAGGTTCTCCCAGGGCTCACACAATGGTTGGGTTTAAGGTCTAGTGGTGAGGGTTTCAATCCTGCCTTGGCTGTGTAGGGTACACTGCTCACACTGTGGTGTGATGATCTGGGGAGCCATCACATATGACATTGACTCACCCCTAGTAGTGATACGAGAGACGCTAACAACTTAGTGATATGTGCAGGACATCGGTGCCTTGCTTGTTGCCTCTCAGGACAGGACTTCCAACTGGCATTTTTCAGTAGGATAATGCTCGGCCACACACAACAGGCATATCCCAGGATTGCCTCCTCTACTTCATCCACTTCCGCAACACTTCATTGGCATGCCTGGTCACCAGATTTGTCATTTAGAATTTATGACCTGCTGGAATTCCAGCTTCAGTCACTGACAATTGTGGAGGATGTGGCCCTTGGTACTATATGAAACCTGCTGGTCTACATGCCCAACCACATTGCATCTTGTATCCAGGCTAGAGGTGGCCCAACAATGTACTAGAGCCTATAGAGTTCTAATACTATTTACTTATATTACAGTCATAAATATAAAGTTTCATTCAATTCCAGTAACTCCATTTTGGTTAGTTTCTGTCAAATAAACATAAATTCAAAAATATAATTTTTGCCTAAAACAGTGGTGATGTTTCCATTTTGAAACGGATTATAAAACGATACTACTTGACAACATGCTCTGTTATCTCAGTTCTTTTGCTGAGCTAAATTTTTATTACTATAGATAGAAACAAGCTTGGTTGCTGTGTTAAATAAACTGAAGGTCTTTTGACTCGAGATGTGGCAACATTTTGGGTTTCTCAAAATAATACGTTAAATACGTAAATTAATACGATGCAGCACTTCCCAACCATGACTACAATTTTAAACCTTTGCTTCCGTTTAAGATTTCATGCAGATAAGAAAAATGCACATTACTCTACAAGTAATTTTTCTCCATCGAGTTAAACAAATATATGTATCCTTAAAAAAAGCAAACTGTGAATGTACTGCAAATGAAATCGTGAGCTGAATGTAATGTTACACCCCTAATATCTAGAAGGACTGTAGGTGAACAATTTTAAAATACTGATGTAACCTTTACATGTTTTAAAAGACAACATTCAACACGTACTTACATTTCATCGGAGTTCATTGGGGAAATTGGGTTGTAGTGGCAGATCGACTAAAACTGCATTGAAATGTAGTGGATTTTTACACCCTGTGTATAAGGTGAGTATGTGACTGGCTAATGCTAAAATTATAGAGCGGTAGGTAAATCTTGTGAAATATGGGATGGCTGTACCCTACCACGTGGGCATCATATCAGGGAACCAGACACGACCCAAGTGCTTTGAAACCTCCCAGTGGATGTCATCAAGGCCGTATTTGTGGTCGGGGATCAGCACTTCCTCCATGATGGAGAGCTGAGAGAGGCGGCGGCCGCACATCTTCACAAACTCCACAAAGGCGCTGCAAGATACCTCACACTCGCCCAAACCTATGGCTGACAGCTGCTGGCAGCGCTCTGCAATGCGGATCAACTCCTCGTCCAGTGGACGCAGACCGTTTGCACACACCACCAGCTCAATCAGGCGTGGGCATGTCATTCCCACGCGACCCAACACGTCCTTGCTCACAGATCGGCCAAAATAGAGATGTGTGACAGGCACCTCATCACGGAAGAATGGCTCAAACTCGTCCTCATACAAGAAGAAGTACATGACCAGGCTAAAGTTGGGTGAGTGGCGCACCATAGCCTCCCAGCTACTGCGTTTGATGGTGTGGAACTGTGTCTGCCCTGGGTTCTCGCTCACCACATCGATCCGCAGGTGTTCCAAGTGTACATGGCGTTCAGAGGACAGTGCCAGCAGCAGCTCATCACTCAGCAGGTGATAGTTCAACGCCAGCTCACGCAATCCATGGCACTGGTCAGCCACACAAAGAATGCCTGAGAAAAGCAAAAAGGAGAACGTATTTCAGAGTCAGCTGCATTTGTGGGAGTTTTATTGAATCTTAATATATTCCAATTGGAATACCTGAATTTCAGGTACTCATCCCAATTAGGGAACTGGGTCCTTGTGCTAAAATAAAAAAATCGAGTTTTGCCCCATCAATCTGCACTCAATACCCAGTAATAAGAAAAGTTCAAACGGATTTTTGTTTGTCAAAAAGGAAAAAAGGGCCTCCCATTTCTCTTTCTCATCCTTGAGACGTTTCTCCACCTTGATTGGTGTCCACCTGTGATAAATTCAGTTAATTTGTCATGATTTAGAAAGATACACACACGTCTATATAAGGTCTCGCAGTTAACCATGCATATCAGATCAAAAAACAAAAAAAATATACAGTTAGTGTTTGTTTAATTAACATCTAGGCCGGCCATGGAGGATGGGCCTAACCCTAACCCAAGGTTTCTTCCTACAATTTTAGGGAGTTTTTCCTTTCCACTGTCGCCCTGGGCTTGCTCAACTTGGGATTGGCCTTTTAGATAATGTATTACTGTAAAGCTGCTTTGAGACAATGCTACGTTGTAAAAAAGCGCTATATAAATAAAACTGAATTGAATTGAAAAAGGAAAGCCTGACCTGGACAGAGAAGAGCCTGCCCTCAGTAAAGGACACATGAAAGCCCACCTGGATCTTTCTAATTATGGGGCACTGAGTGCAAGTCCTCCACATAAGTCTGTAAACTTTCCAAATGTACTGTAGATATACTGCTCACAAATGTTATGGGATATTTCATTATTAGGCATGGATGGATTCAGTACCATGAACGATTGGTGTGAACTCCATAGGAGAAGTTCTTGTTCCCCAAGCTCTGTTTATTCACTACTTATTCATTGACATTAAGCTCTTTTCATTCAAAAGATTCATTTTTTTTCTATTACTAAAATGTTTACGTGCCTAAATTTTGCTGCATGTCTATTTTACACAGTACAGTGTTCCCTCGCCACTTCGCGGTTTACCTTTCGCAGACTTGGTGCATTGCGGTTTTTCAAAAAATATTAATGGGAAAAAATATATCGCAGCTTTGCGCCATTTTGCGGGTTTTTGCAGAACTTTTACATAAAAAAAATAAATTCAAAAACCACAAAATGTATAAAATATATTAAAAATATTAATTCTAGCAATAAATGAATGTTATAAATCAGAAAATATTAAATAAAATATAAGGATTTACAGTAAATAGCTGTTGTTTCTACTCAGTGTGTTGGATATGAAGCACTGTAAGCTAGGTACGGACAGAGCATGTGTGATACGAGAGTGATGTATGGCGTGTTAAGTAAAGAGAACGATCGATTACTTCAGCGTGTAGCTTCATTATTCAACAGTTAAAAACACTACAATAGTGTATTTACTCAGCGGATGAATACTCACCAAAAATGAGAAGTAAAACTAGAGCAAGTTTTTGTCTTCGGTGTTGTGTTCGCTATTTGTGAAAGTTTTATTATAGATTATAGGCTGGCGGCCTGATTGGATCACAGAGACTGAATCTGACCAATAAAACTGACCAATAAAACAAAAGAATGTGGTTTAAATACATAGTGGTGTAGTGGTGGCAGACAGTTTAAAGGAGAATTTTCCAAAAGCAAAAGGAAAACAACAAAAAAAAAAAAAAGCCTTTATACGTGCATTTTTATTCATCCTCCCAAAAATCATATCTTATCCAGCGAATCCCTGCAGAGATGGGTAGAAAATTCACTCAGTTCTTCAAAGGGTGACTTTGAAGAACTACAAAAGTGCAAACAAAAGCATACACAAGGCTCTATACACTCACCAAATAACCACATTGCTGATCTAAAATCCAACTGACTTTATTAGGCTCCTCTAAGATAACAGCCTGTTTACATAAGGCAATATGATACGTTTTTAATCTGACAATGATCAGATTACTAGTACGCATATGGATGTGACGGAAAATTAAAAACACTGAGCATTTAGCATGTGTTCCTCCCCGTTACCTGCTGGTGAAACATGAGGGCAGCTGCTCATCTTCAGCAGTTTAAGTGTGTGGCTGTTGTTGGCCACAAGAACTTTGAGAGATGGGTCATCCACTGGAGTGTCCTCTATCTTCAGCGAGGACAGAGACTTGGAGTTTACGAACACCACAGTCAGGGCTGAAATGAAGTGAGACTGAGGAAAAGAAAACAGACAAAGTATAAAAAAAAAGACTTTCAATTGCATATCTCTCTTTGTAAGCAACTTCAAAAGGCTCTTAGCTGGTTCAACAGTAACGTGTTATTACTTAATTTGGCATTGTTCACGGTTTCTTATCATCTCATACAAATTCCAGTCAGTTGCTGTTTAGTGTGGTGCTTCTGTGATTTGTGGCGTATAATTCTGGTACTTCTGAAGCAGCCGCTTACTTTTTTGTAAACCAGTGGTCATATTTTTCTCTGAAACAGCAGCCCTTTGGCAATATCACAACACACGATTTTAGCCATGATTTTCCATGTGTTAATCACTTGCTCCGAAAATGATCTAGCATGTTTGGTATCTGGACCTGTCAGCAAGTCAAACTCCTGCAATCTGAAAAGTGACTGGCAGTGGGTGCGGTGTCGGGCTACAGCCAATCAGAACACTGTACTGAGTGAGTGGAAAGCAAGGGAGTTGTAATGAACGACATAATGGCATAAACTAACTTGCATTCCAGCCCACTTTTGTTACTTGCATTACTAGTACAGTGCTCAAAAAACTAGGGGACATTTCATTAGGAGATATTTAATTATGGGATACTTTATTTTGAGGTATGCCCTAATTTTTGTGAGCAGTACATTACCTCTGAAATGAAACTTACAACATCACAGACTTGCTCAATACCATAAACATTAACTAACTCACAATATTACTATTCTGTTTACATGTATTGATGTTTTGTGAGATCCTAGAAATACTGCCCTTTTGAGCATTACTACAATACTTTCTTCCATCGCCTTGCTCCAAATGTCTCAGGTGCCATATCTCAAGGAGCATTGTACGAGGGAAGGATCAAAGCACAGAGTCATTTACAACATGGCTTCAGTATACATATATTATGGCACTAAAACAGCACTACTACATATAATGAAAGATCTGTGGATTAGTGATTTCATAACTGAAAATAACTTGCGCGGAGAACTTTTGAACCACAAGCGATATTGCAAATCTGAATGTGGCAATCGATTTCTGAGACAATTCTTTGATATGCTTCATAACCACCTTCCTATGGCAAAAGCCCTTGATCCAATATGGCGGCTTTCAAGATGACAGCCATGTTTCGGACATAGCCGAAAAGATATGCCCCTCACCCATTACTTGCTGGGGTATTCAGATATGTCGCTTTCCCATTTGTTTCTGAAATAAAAGGGTGTTCTGTGTCTTTTGAACCCGAATACCTAAGACTTTTCATATGTACACAAAAGGCCCTTTTCTCTCAAATATTGTTCACAAATTTTTCTAAATCTCTGATAGTGAGCTCCTTTGCCACCTCACAGGTGTGACATATCAAGATGCTGATTATACAGGATGATTATTGCACAGGTGTACCTTAGGCTGGCCACAATACAAGGCCACTCTAAAATGTGCAGCTTTATCACACAGCGCAATTCCACAGATGTCCCAGGTTTTGAGGAATGTCCATCAGAGCTGCTGCCCGAGAACTGATAGTTCATTTCTAAACCATAAGCCATCTGCAAAGGCGTTTTAGAGAACTTGGCAATACATCCAACCGGCCTCACAAATGCAGACAATGTCTAACCGCATCTCATGACAAATGGGAGCAAAGACAAAAGTGTTGAGTTTACATTTTTGTTCAGTATATATGTTGATATATGGACGTTTTTAAGTTTTTAATCACTTGACCACAAGTCTCTGGCTCTTTCTTTATGCTTAACTTTGCCTTGTAATACAATAGCAGAACCTTTTGTGTGAGGCAGCTCTGTTGTTTACCTTAGGCAACTCCATAAAACTGGGTCGAGCAGTTGAAATGAGCCCCAAGGTTTTCAATGAGCAGTTAACCAGCTGAGACAGGATATCACAGGCAGCTTCTGCAGACTCAGTGCTGCTGTCCACCTGGGATACACACATCTGCAGTGAGTACTTGTTTTTATGATAAAGCAAAAAACTAAACAAACGAACGCAAAACAAAAGAAACACCAGGTGGTACGAACATCTACCGTATTTGCCGCACTATAAAGCGCACCTAAAGGCCTTAAATTTTCCCAGAAATCGGACATGTACCTTATAATCTGGTGCGCCTTATGTGTGTACGGAGTTCCAAAATCTACTGTGTATTGTTGTGATACTTTGGTATCGTACAGTACGTAAACCAACCAGAGAACATTACGCAACACGTGCAGTACGTAAACCAACCAGAGAACATTACGCAACACGTACAGTACGTAAACCAACCAGAGAACATTACGCAACACGTACAGTACGTAAACCAACCAGAGAACATTACGCAACACGTACAGTACGTAAACCAACCAGAGAACATTACGCAACACGT
>JAUZST010015834.1:0-10050 GCA_034779995.1 Parotocinclus haroldoi | reverse complement strand
CGGGACTCGCGTTTGGTGACTCCGTTAGTCGTTAGCCTGTCCAGAGCGGTGAAGGTCAGGTGACGTCACCGAGCAGCTGATTTTCTGATTTCTATTTAAATCGCTTGGTCACTTAATTTATACCAGGCTCCTAATAGCGAGTTTAACATAAAATATCAGCTATATATAAGCGGATTCTTCTTTAACTAAGGCTTTAAAACACAAAAAAATCCCCCCCCTAACTTTGTGTGATCAGTAACTGTAAAGTAATCAAATACTAAGCTTGGCTAAAAATCGATTATGACTTTATCTTCTGTCCTTGTGTATAAAATCTGTAGTACACTTACAGTAACGCAACTATTTTTTTTTAAACTAAAAACACCTCAGTAAAGTTTTTGTTTGTGCATTAATGTGAAATTAGATAGCAAACCTATTTACGTTAAGGCTAACCCTGAGAAAGACTGGCATTAACGTAACGCAGTAAGGCTGTGTCCCAATAACAGACACTACGCCTTAACTGAAGCCACTCCTAAAGCTGCTGTAGTGTCTTATCTTACCTACTATTCAGTGCAGCATTCTGTGGTTTGGGACGAGGCCGGTGATTAACGCTACTTAACGTTTCGGTTGCACTTTTTTTTTAAACTACGCCAGCGCACTGTCAACTTTACAACCGACCCCTGAGGAGCAAGCCTGGGTGTAACAGCGGCAGGGAAAATCTCCCTAACTGTTATAAGGAATAAAGCTAAAACAAAAAGGCACCCGACCTAGATGTGAAGTTTAGGAATGAAACTAGGGTACACACTGATGGGTCTGCAGGAATAGTTCAAATAAAACCGACGCGAAATAAATAAGTGTAAAATCGTAATTTAAATATAAGAATAGGTAGATTTTGGATCAGATGAACCGAGTTTGGTGTTAGGAAGTGTAGGATGGAAACAGAATATAAAACATAGGACATTTAAACAAAATATTGACTCGAGTAACGTGGGGTCACAGTTGGGTCCCTGAGCAAGGCCCTTAACCCACCATTGCTTGAAATGTAGGACTGTATGAGTTGTAAGTCGCTCTGGATAAGGGCGCAAGCGTCTGTGTTGAAGCGTTTTATTGTGCTTCCCCCGCGAGGTGTTTTTTTACGTAGTTTTTTTTTTTTTTTTAAAGTTCCACACGGCGGACATGTTTTGTTTCTGATTTGCCGCCACGTCTGAGCAGTGTAAAGGAAAGGGGGGCGGGGACACGGCGCTGCACGCAGGGTCTCTGGGGGCCTGCGGAGCACAGGTTTGGAACGTAAGTCGGCCGATCGATCGGGACGCCGCTGCTAATGAATAATGTGTTTCTGATTTCAGACTGCACGCTGGTCGCTCCTGCTGGTTGGGTTCATCTACGGGAAGCAGAGATATGGTAAAAAAAAGGCCCAAAATTCTGCCCTACTGTATGTCACTGCGTGTGCGTGTGTATGTGTGTGTGTGTATATATATATATATGTGTACCCCATAAAATAAAAAAGGGGGCAAGACGAAAGCTGTTCCTTACAGAGCCGGCTCATTATGTTCCTTTTTTATTCTTAACACGCACTTATGCCAACACAGGCGGTTCGAAAGGTGTAATCATGCGCTGTGCTGTTTGAAAGCGTGGCTTTTACCGTGTTTAAATATTTAAAATGACATAAATGTGAGCGCGAGGGCCTTCGTAAGCGCTGAACAGTCGTACAAACTCGCCTGGGTTTTTCCTTGCGACCTTTAAGGTTTGAACGTTAAAGCCGAGTCCCATTTCGGGAGCGATGGGCCGGCGCGCAGTCCAGCCCTACGGAGCGAGGGAAGAGCAGAGGTGAGGCTGGTTAGCGTGTAAATAAGTTCTAACCATGATGGATGTGCTAGAGAACGAGAGCGCGCTGCTTTTACCGCCCTTTAAGTATGGCTTTTTTTGAGACGCTCAGGACGGTGCCAACTGTGGGGTAACGTCTCTGTGATTTGAGTTCTGTCCCGTCCTTTGTCAGATCATCTGAAGCCGATCGCTGCAGAGGAGAGACGGGTGGAGGAGGAGGAAAAGAAACAGAGGGAGGAGAGGGAGAGAATTTACAAACAGCTAAGTGAAGGTAGGGAACCACCCCGGCCTTAAGGGTAAACGTAAATAGGAAGTTCGGGGAGTTCTAGAAACCCGCTTACAATTCGAGTCGTGATGGTCGATTGATCCCTTTTTTTTTGTTTGTTTGTTTGTTTTTTTTGTTTTTCTGTAGCGTAAACCAAGAACGCAGTGCACTTGCGTGACTTGTTTTTTCTTTTAATAATGCAATTTCGATCGCCTGAAATTAAGAGAAACGATTCCGAACGTTACATTTACCGTTTTCTCTGTGCATAATGTCTTATAGTCAGTCTTATTCCGTTTCTTTAGATTTGATATTATTTATAGAATTATAAAATGACATTGAAGACCTTATCTCATCTCACTGTAGCTCCGCCTCGCAATGCTCAAATGAATGAGGGGGAAATTTCAAAATGAACATGAAGCGATACATCGAGACCATCGGAGAAGCAGACGAGATGAAGTCTGTAACGCAGATGAGATGCAAAAACGGCTTTTGTTTAACTGGCGTGAATGCGCTGTATAAAAGGCTGAAATTGCTGGAGTGTCTGAGAAGTTCCCTGTTCGGAAGGGACTGAAAGTGCACGTCCTGTAATTTCTCATGCCCTTGCAATGCCTCTGTAACACGATTTACCCGAGTGTGAAGCTTGGAGAGTCGTGGGGACGGGACCCGGTGGGGACGGGACCCGGTGGGGACGGGACCCGGTGGGGACAGGACCCGGTGGGGACAGGCAAACCGTCCAACGCCTCCCATAACACTTCTTGAACTGCTGTATAATCCGATTCCTGTCCGTGCCCCGTCACTGTCGGTGTGTTTTGGCACTCTTGGGTGACTGTACACCCTACTGAACAGTCAACGTGGGGGCACCCCGGTCCAGTTTGCCGTGCTCCCGAATATCTCACTTGCTCCCCTATCCTACTTCATGCCTGTATTTGGTTTTATATGTAACGAAGGCCGAGTAACAGAAAGTAACAGGCCTCTAACCCAACCCAAGCTGTCTCCGTGTCTGCGTGGGTTTCCTCCAACATTTTAAGGACGTGCGTTAGGTTAATTGGCTGCTCTAAATGACCCCCGTGTCAATCTTGTTGCTGTGGTGAGCAGCCGTTGTTCCTGATGTTAAACCATCAAAACAAGTTGCCTTTGGATAAATACACAGCTCGCAAAAACGAGGGGATAAACTTGGATTTGATCTCATTAAACGAGATGATCAGCCAAGCAAATTACTGGACCAGGGTGCCCCCACAATGGCTGTTCAGTAGGGTGTACGGTCACCCAGGAGTGTCGGTGACGGGGCACGGACAGGATCGGATCATTTTAGCAGTTCTTCAGGGGTTTTCTTCATATTTATTTTGAAACATCACCTCATTTTTGTGAGCGGTTCATGAGTAAACGGCGTACGTGTTTAAAACTTTAATCTGTGCTGACTGGATGATGATAAATAATTGCGCAACAGATCTGTGTTGCTATGTGAATATGTTCGAATAATGAACAGCTAATAATAAATCATTCATTTTTTTTTTAATGTGTTTTTTTTTTTTTGTCTCCACAGCGAACTCGGACACTATTCTGAAATGATTCTTCCCTAAATAAAAACATGAAGCGTGTGAATCGTCCCTGTCGTGTTTAAACTGCGGGTTTCTGGAAATCGGGGGCTTCAAAACAAATGTGGAGGGAAAAAAAAAAATCGAAATCCTTTATGGCTGTAAATCTGCAGGCTAAAGGGACGGCGAATTCCGTTTCAATCCCAGAATTCCACAGTATCTGAGGGAGAGGGGACCGGCCAGGGGATCATCCCCCAGTGCAACAGCAACCACTACCAAAACCTGTGATGGAGTGGCATCCTGTCCACTTCTTATTTACCCCCGTGCCCCGTTTTCCCCTGGGATTGGCTGTGGTACCCCATGACCCTGACCAGGACTAAGAGGGATTAAAACGCAGAAAATCCCGTAGGATGGCAAAAATAGCCATTTCCAACTAGGACTAATTTTAACTCCTCCAGCTATTGATATATACAGTACTGTGCAAAAGTCTTTAGCCACCGTTAGTTTAGGAACTGTATAATAAGCGTACACAATTCTCTTTATATCTCCTTATAGACCACAACCAGAAAACACATGGCATTTGTATGCATGATTCAGAAATGAACAGCTTTTTTTGGGGGGGGGCTTCAGCGGTATTTAGTGCGACCTCCCCATATACAGCGGGGCCAAAAAGTATTTAGTGGGCCGCCGATCGCGTGCGTTCTCCTGCTTAGAAAGGTGAGAGAGGTTTGTCGTTTTAATCGTAGCTCCACTAGGAGAGACAAAATGAGTAGGGGGGGGAGAATTTATTTGTAAATGATGGTGGAAAATAAGTATTCGGTCAGTAACAAAAGTTCAACGCGATGCTTTGTGACGCAAGCTTTGCTGGCAGTGACAGAGGTCAAACGTTCCCTTTAAGTGTGATTTACAAATAAATTCTTTCAGACAATCCCACGGTGTGACACCCTGGATTTTTCCCCCTCGTTTTGTCTCTCCTAGTTGACGTGTAGCTATGATTAAAATGCCAGACGCCTCTCATCTTTCTAAGTAGGAGAACGTACGCGATCGGTGGCCGGCTAAATACTTTTTGGCCCCGCATCAGGATATCCAGTTGGTCCTTCTAGAGTCTACAGGAGCTTGATCAGGGACGGCCTTTTTGGAAGGGTAGCAGACGAGAGAGACTAAATGCTGCTCTTGGCCTGCAGGAGCCATTTTTATTTTGAGTGCGTGTGCTGCTCACAAAAAATAGGGGCTATTTTATCATTTTGAAATATCCCCTAATTGTTCCGTTTTTATCCTTTTTTTTTATGTGTCCTAATAATGCGAGTAAGAAATAAGGGGGGGAAAAAAAACTATCTCGGCTAAAACAACAGCTCTGACGGTGGCCTAAGACTTTTGCGCAGCGCTATAGATACGTTTTCAGTCGACGTTTATTTAACCAAAATGTGTGCTCCCTTTTTGGGTGCCGCAGAACAGCCTTTGTAAGGCGCGCATCATCAGGACTGTGGGCTGGAAGCGACGTTTTGCTGTGCTTGTCCTTCAGAGTCGCTGCGGCACTGAGGGTTAAATAGATGAGCAGCTGATTAATCCACACGTGGTTATCCTAAATCCTGGGATTCAGGTCACAGTCCGTCAGGAGGAAGTGCTGAGTTTGTGTAACGACACGACCTCTCTTAGTTCCACCTGAATTACTCTTTTAAAAAAAAAAACAAAACAGAATTTGATATCGGATTTAAAGATAACTAGTGTAAAAGCCCGGTACAGTGCTGCCTGAGCCGTGACGGCGAAGTCGCCGATCGAGTTTTGAGTATTTCTGAACAGACAGACGAGGCCTAGGTTTCTAAAGTAACCTTGGGAGGGTACGAGGCCAGTGCAGGCTGGAAACTGCTGATAGATTGTAGGAGATAAGAGGCTTTATTAAGGGGTGAGTCACTGCTCATGAACGCCTCTGACATCTGCCACACGCTAATTAAAGAACTGCTACGGACAGAATGGCGTGGGGGGGGACAAAGAAAGGAGCAGCACCGATTGTTCTGAGGGACGAAAATGCAGCCGCGGAGTAATTACGATCCAGAACGTTCATAAAAATGCATGCTTTAATTCTCGTTGCATACGTTTAGCTCGACGCTCCCGCCTAGTCCTGCAGGTGTAGCATTTTGAACAGGGAAGTAACGTAAAATACATGCCAAGTCATACAGATCGGACACGAGTGAGGTCAGGACGGCGGGATCGAGGTGTATCGGCTACGTACGTTTTCTTGATTGATCTATGATCTATGATCTATGGTCCGTGTTTGGGGAGAGAACATCAGCCCGACACCGGGCCCTAGAAAAGTGCCTCCTAGAAAAGTGCATTTCTTAAATATATCACCAGGGTTTGGAAAAAGCCGTGACGTTTATTTAGGAACGTACAGATTTAATAGAAACGTCTCGGTACTGGTTTATAAAACTGGATTTGTCATTTTCTGAAATGGCTTATGTACAGTACAGTCGAACCTCGCTGTGAGAATTATTACCGTTTCCCTGATTGCTTATCTAAAAGCCCACCTTTTGTGTAATGATGTCATGCCTGTTAGCTGTTGATTGGACCGGACTTCACTTCCCTACAGCGTATCGTTTCTTCTAGTGCTGATCGCTACAGTACAAAATAAACACTGAACGGGAGGAAACGTTTAGGTTTCTTACAGACAGGAGAGATGTGAAGGATGTAGGCAGAGTAAATAACAATTAGTGATTAAAACTAATAACAAGGGCTGGCTCGATACCCTTTTTTTTTATGCCCGATACCGATATCCAGTCTGCAAACTTGAGTATCTGGCGATACCGATATCAGACCGATACGCTGCTGGCACCTCTTGGAACGCTGGCGTTGCATGCGCTGCGCTCGGCTGTTTTGCTTTTATCGTCCCCGAGCTTAAAATTACTCCACCCAGCTGACATGATGAGCACGGTTTTAACTCGAGTTCCAGCTGTTGCTGTTGCTCGATCCAGTGATTTTTACCACATATCGGGCCGATAACGATACGGAAAATCGGATCGGTACAGCCCTACGAATAACCAAGCTATAAATGAGCGTTATTATCGACGATCCAAACTGAACGCGTCACGCTGACTGACGCAGGAGAGCAAATCAAGCCCACCGTTTTCCTTCCTTACACTAATTTTATTGGCCTAAACGTTACAGGTTTGCACCGCTCAACGTTCTGAAGCAGACCTGGACGTTACTGTACCGTACAATACAGCAGTTCCTATTTTTGTATCACAAGTCGCAGTGGTCGCTCTGGTTTTCTGTCATTCAGACATGAATTGGACGTATAGAAGTCAGATTTCTTTTTTATTTCATTTCCTGTTATAATTCAGAAATCCTCTGCCATTAAACGAACAGACGAGGATCGGATGGACATTAAAAGGCGCATACCTGTCATTTCTTTTTTGAGTTTTCTCCAGACGTTTAAACTCCCTCGTCTCTGCCCTCTCCCCTCCCGATTCGGTATTTGCTTATTCGCTTGTTTGAAGCAGTCACAGAGAACGTTATGTAGTACCTTTAACAGAGAGCTGCTGGTTCGATTTCGCAGGGCCGCGCCCCGGGTTTTGGCCGTCTTGGCGCTTGTCTTTAACACGCTATTTAAATGCCAAGGCTTTCAGAGTGCGCCAGGTTCGAGTCTTTTGTCCTCCGTTCGTTCGTTCGCTCTCCGTGTTCGTCTCTGCTCTCTGGCCCGGCCCGACACAAACTAAACGGAATGTACATTTTTTTGCTTCTAGTAAAAAGCGTTTACTTCGGATCACTGTATTTCAGATCAGGTTAAGAGTTATGAGGTCATAGCGGGGTTCGACTTTACACTTCTATACAGAGCGTACGCTGTATCTTACATAGAGAAACTCACAATTACGCTGAGTAGCTGAGGATCAGGAAGCCAACATTGGGGGCTTGGCAGTGCCTGGATTTGAACTCATGACCTTCTGATTAATGGTACAGAATCTTATCCCTGAGCTGCTCCTGTTCATGAACATCGGGACACACAAAGGGTAAATTTAAAAACAAAAAGGGAAACTCCTTAAATTCCCCAAAGTTATACTTACTGTTCTTTGTACCTGCAACATTAGTTAGACGTAGAGCATTTTACAGAAGCGCTAGTGATAAGAGTGGGAAGATTATTATTATTATTATGTTTTTTTTACACATATGAATAACAACAGGCAGAAAGATCACAGCTATCACTGACACACTCCACATCTGGATCTGCATTCAGAACATCGACGCCTCTGCCCCAGTGATCGTGATACACGTCGCGAGTCCGCGAAATAGATTTAACCAAGAACTAAGATCTGAAACAGATGAACGTGTTCCGGTAAATTGGTGGTGCTAAACTCCAGATGTCAGGCCGCGGCTGGTTCAGTGGTTTACTGACGAACATGTTTGTTCCACTCGGTTTTTCTCAAGGTCTCTGTGTTCTGGGGTGAAACTGCTCACCCCTGCCATCCGTCTCAGTGGCTGTGTTTATCCTAAAGTACCTTCCGTTCCCTAACAGCCTTCGGTTCTAGCAGATCGTGCAGGTCTTGGACCCGGACGATGATGGGTTATTGGCAGCAGCTGTCGAAGGAGCAGAAAAATGAACCATAAACAAAAACATCACCCGCTTTTCATTTAGAAAAGACACTTTCATTTACAGTTAAACCCATCGTGTCTCACAGACCCCAAAACCACCCGAGTGGGCCCTGGAATTACGGACCCCTTGGTCCTTCAGCTACCAGACCATCAGCCTTTCCTTCTTAAGACCAGGGACCAGATTCACAGAAGCATTCCTCTTTTTATTTATTTCGTTTTAACCTATTTTATTAAGAGCACTTCTAAGAACAGGTGGTATTCTTAAAACATTTTGTTCTTTAATGTTTTCTTAACTCTAATAACATAAATGGACCAAACCTTAAGCAGTTTATTCATTCATTCACTTCCCGCTTACTCCAAACGGGGTCGCGACCCAGCCGGTGCCCAGGCGGCAACTCTGGGCACAAGGGCAGGAACAACCCTAGACAGGCCGCCGATCCATTATAGGACACAGACATACACACACACACACACACACACACTAAGGGCCACTTATAGACACCAGTTAACCTGGACTGTGGGAGGAAACCGGAGTACCCGGAGTAAACCCACGCAGACACGGGAAGGACCCAGGCCGCCCCGCCCTGGGATTGAACCCGGGACCTCATTGCTGTGAGGCAGCGGTGCTACTCCCAAACCGTAAGCAGTTTCGATAATGGAAGTTAGGCAGACATATTCTGGCTGTAATAGACTGACGTTTGGTGTTAATCCTGTGTGTGGAATCATCTAAATAACGAGATTTAAATGCATAACGTGTCTCACGCTGTACGCTGTAAGCTTTAATAGGCAACATGACCTGTGTAAGGACTTCAGGAAAAAAGCAAAAGCGAAAAAATTATGAATCATTTGAGAGATTCTTACATTTTTGGGGAAACTGCATTCAAGAACATTCATATTCATTTAGTGAATTAGTTAGTGTTAGCGCCTTAGCAACCTTTTTTTAATTAAGCTTTTATAATCCAGGACCAGGCCCCATAGAGAAACCTTTACCTGGTCCCGCATGAAAAAAAACCTTCCGATTTATGGACCTGCCTGCCTTTGTTGAGCAGGGTTGCGTTTATCACGTAAAATAAGTGTTAAGTGTTAATAATAAACAGGGTGTAGGCGCCAGTCATCACTCCTAACTAGCATCAGTCATTTGTGTTCCATGAGTAACGTTGTGTAATAACTGTTGGGTGTTTCTATTAAGACGTTTACACCAAACCTTTTTTGGCTTCTGCAGCTTCTGCCTTTGCCTTGGCCGCTTCTTCCGCCGCCTTCAGTTTGGCCTCGTATGCCTCCTGCAAGGCTTTCCACTCCTTCCTGTTGTTCAGGATGCCATCGTACATGGGCTGTATGGCCTTGTGGAACCGAGAGAATTCCTGCACGCGAGACGGTCATGTGACGCCAAAGCTGCAGGCTTACTGCATACACCCCCCAGTAAGAGTACATGCGTGTTTTTGGGAAAGTCTGAGTAAAAAGGTGCGCTGTACCTTGTAGACAAACGTGCAGACGAAGTCGATGAAACCACACTGAAGCTTGGGAAGTTCTGCGGCTTTGTTCCTGTCCATCATGGGCTACAGTCAGAGAGGGTAATAAGGAAACGGTTTTAAAGAGGCGCACAGACATCTGTCTTACTGCCCTGCCTTCTGTGTTTGTTCAGACATGCGTGTGTTATATAGAAAATAAACGAGCTTACACACGTAAAACCCTGTATGGAGAAATGACCTGCACGATGCATGAACAAAAGTTCAACGAAACGTTAACTAGGTAACGTCGAAAAAGTGAAGAGAGCAGAAAGTGGCTATGACTGTCTCTCTCTCTCTCTCTCTCTCTCTCTCTCTCTCTCTCTCTCTCTCTCTCTCTCTCTCTCTGTCTCTCTCTCTC
>JAUZST010015833.1:0-10051 GCA_034779995.1 Parotocinclus haroldoi | reverse complement strand
TATATATATATATATATATATATTATACATTCTGTGTTTGTGATAGGGCTGTGATAAAACAAAATCTATACAGCTACACACACACACACACACACACACACACACACACACACACACAACAAGTTGAGATGTCTTTCTCAGTGAACTATGCGGAATATATTAATATATGGCATTATGCACTGTAATGAAGTGTATATTTATACAACTGTATTGTGACGCGGTTCGTATAATGAAGTCCTTTGACTTTTCATTTGCATTTCTGATGATCTTATTTAATTAAATAAAATCAAACACTTCTTTTTTTAATCACTTCAAATACATTTTCAAATATCCCCTATTTTTATGAGCAGTGTATTATAATGAATAGATAATTTTTGGAGCAGATACATTTAAAAGTGTGTGTTTATGAACAGGACCAAAGCAGAATAGAACTTATGTTTAAATACGTCTTGAAATCATTTTGATTTGCGTGCATACCTTTTTTGCCGATGTATTCAATGATGGCTTTAATCCCCACATTTTTGATTGTGTAATAAAGTATTTCCAACATGCACATATACTCCGAGGACGTAAAAGTTGACCTAATTAAAGCATCAATATAATATTCAGATACAGCTTTAAACGTGTTGCAATTACCAGTAGTTGTTACTATCTAATCAAATAAAACATTGAATAGAATTAGACATTTAACGTCGAGGAAAAATAATGTTCACCTGTTCAAGATGAGCACGTAGAACTAAACCGTGCTTTTTGTTTGATTGGTGTGAAATTAAACTTGGATCTCAAAAGTAGACCTAGCTTGTTCGTACCATAGCATACTAGCGTACTAAACAGCATTAGTGAGAGTACTACACTAATTAGTATGTAGTATGGAGGATTGACCGTTTATGGCCAGATTTGCAGCAAACGGAACATTTAAAACAACCCAGATAACTTCACAACATGACCTTAAATAGAATTTCGGTTTAAAACCGCAATTATTTCATTGTTTTAATAAGCCCATATAGCTATCTTACATTTTCGGTATAGGACAGCGATTGTTAAAAACACTATAAGAATATCTTAAATAAGGTACACAAAGTAAAAGCTTAAATACTGTGTACATCTGGTAGACTATATACAAAGTGCTTACAATGAAATCAGTAAAAGACATACCCTTGTGTTGGGTCAGCAGTTTCATAACAGACGCTTCAGGAATAGAAAGTATGCAGATGAACTCGTTACTTAATTTTTTTTAAGTAATTTAATCAACGCGATAATATGTTGTTCTTTAGTTTTTTAATATAAGCTAACTCTTTTATACGATTGTTGTCTTTTTAACGATTGTTAAACTCTTCGGGTTTTTTTTTCCAAAATAAAAGTCTTGATCAGTACCTGGAAATTAGTAGTTCTTTTTTATTGGGTGCAGAACCAACTGTGCGTTCTTGTACTATACTTTATTACAACAAATGGCTGCACCATTTTAGATAATGGCATAGGTAAGAGGCTCATGTGTCAGTAGTGTCTATTATGGATATCAGTGCTTATTGAGGAAAAATTGGAACCAATGGATTAAAAATATTTCATTGTTATTAGATAGTACTGAATCCCACATTTACCAGGATCTTTTATCACTAGTATTTAGTAATTAGTAATAACTGAATAGATCAACGTGTCTTACTACTGACTTTATGCACTGTATACACTGCTCACAAAAGTTAGGGGATATTTCATTACAGGCTATTTCATTTTAAAGTATCCCCTAATTTTTTGAGCAGTATAGATCCAAGTTTGTGGCTACCCAAAATGTGGGTATTAGTATGGGCTTTGCTGCTACAGCACCCTTTTCTTCTAACAAGACTTTCTACTAGATTTTTAATCATGACTGGGAAGTCTAATATTAGACAATAAGATCTGGCTCAGTTTTGTTATTCCAGTGTATTTTCAAGGTGTTTGGTGGAGTTGAGGTCAAGGTTCTGTTCAAACCAGTCAAGTTCACAATCAGTGTTGACAAACCAATTACTTGTGAAATGTTTAACTGTTTTCTGATTTGTTGCAAGCAGATACTGATAAATGCTGTCATTTTGAGGGTCACTGGGATATCAGTTTAATCCATTCTGCTGTTTTTATATGACAAATACACAAATATATGCTATATGTAATAGATGTGTTGTTGAAATAACAGGGCTAAATAATTAGAAGGGGTGTCCAGTTGTGTCTATATAGTGTATTATACATGGTTTAGATTGTGAATATTTCCATAGTCTGCTTGATCTTGAAGAGGGTTGCAGGACAGCTGGTGCCTAGCCAGGCAGGAACAACCCCAGACAGGGTATCAATGCATTGTATGGCACATACACTCACACTCATACAGTTAACCTAACCCAGATGTCTTTGGACTGTGGGAGGGGTTTGGAGTACCCAGAGAAAACTCACACAAACATGGGAAGGATATGTAGACTCCACACAGAATTTGCCCATAGGCCAATTTTAGAATGACAATTTTCAAAGAGGTGCATGAGAGTACCAAAACGTTTGTGTAGTTGCACCATATTTGTCACATCAGACTGCTGACACTTTTTATACATACATCAACAATATTTCATTTTAAACAATGATTTCTTTCAGTCCTATTTTTTTCCTGATTTAACTTGTTTTTCATTGCCTTGCACAGTCATGTCATTAACGCACAGATGTACCTAGATGTCTCCTAATAATTAATGTTGCTGGTCTTTGGTCCAAAAAATAATAGTCTGGTGGCTTTTCATCTTTGGTCAAAAGCACACAGCGTCCATTTTTCGATTTCTCTGTGCTCAGAGGCATCTAGGATGGGCAATACAAAACAAGTCAAATCAGTGGAAATGCAAATCCCTTCCAGTGTTTCATTGAGCAACATTGTTTTTAAATATTTTAATAACTTTCTCACGCAATTGTTTACCACTGGTTATCCTTTGCCCAACATTGCTCCTCAAAGACTAACAAATCATGATTATTATCACTTGTTGACAATAAAATCATAAATTTATTATTTCTTTCCCCATACCTCATTACTAGCCATACATTGACCTGTCTCACCATTTCTTTTGGAATATTGCAAGCCTGAAATGCAGGAATGGATGTTTATCAATCAATAAAATGAAATTGATCAGACAAAACCTTAAATATCCCAGGTTCATATTGTCTGCAAAAATATAAAAGTGAAAGTATATGTAAGGAGCCCTTTGTTTACATATATTTGAATTTCCCAAACCACCCGTTGTATTGCTAATGCATACAATACAACAGCACATTCTAAAAGAGAATATAAAAAAGCACCCAATGTGAAACTTCACTGAAATTATATGGTTGCTAAATGTAAAAATAAAGAATAATGCACCATTATGTCTGGTAACCACATAAATAATACCAAGGTAAGGCGGAGCTAGAAACTTAAAGTAGTCATTTTCTACCATTCAGATACCAAGCCTATTACAAGTATATTATCGCCTAATCAGATCTGTGAAAATGTATTACTCGAATCCAGTCCAAATAGTGATAATGTAACAAAGTTGAGCATGAAATAGAATCTTAGTTCTGTTGGATGAAGATTAGACCAAAAGTTAAGACTCCACACAAAGTAAAAACCTTTATTATACAAATAACAGCATATGACTATGAACTAGCAAGAGTATTTTACTATATAAAAACAATATACAAACTATACATGAAATGTGTGATATTTAAAATCCAAACAGTTTGTCCTCACATCAGCATTATGATGGGTTGTCCACCTTTAAAAAACAAAGACAAGAGTTGCACATTGAACACATTTTACATAAGAAGTAAGAATTCTACCAAACAACAACATGAACGTTGCTAATGTTATCTTGTGTGCTGCTGATACACCGGACTGACTGACAGAAGTGACTGTACTGCATAAAACTGTTTTGTGATTGCTTTCTAATTAGGTACATTTTATTATTGAAGGCACACTTGTTCAATAAATGACATACTTTTACATATAATTTGCCATTCTTTCACATCTGTCAATGCATATATGGTAGTTTTGATATTGGCTAGTGACTATATAGAGAAATGTGAACACACGCGCACACACACGATTCGCCACCACTAGACCTCTTCGTATAGTAGTACTGTAGTACTTCTTACTGGCAAAGCAGGATATGAATCTTGGACAGAACTATGAATGATGCCCATGACAATATTATGGCCAGAACCTAACCAATTTTAACAGTTTCTTCTTAATCAAACTTTGCTGAATGTTTATAGCACTCTAGTTTGGTATTAGACAATCAAATAAAGCCAAACCCTGTTAATCTAACCTATCAAACTCGGCACTGAATTCGTTTGTATCAGTGAAAGATAACTGAAAAAATGGTGTCTCTGAATGGCATTTGCCTCTGCCTACACCTTCCCCTTCCCGTTTTTGTAAATGTTTCCGTCTTTGTGTAAGAAAAAAACAGAGCTAGACAGAGAGAGTAAAAGTATCCTGTGTGACTAAGTTCTGAAGATGCCAATAAAATATAAGTATAAGATGTATGTATAAGATACAGTGCGCCCCTTAGCTGAATATTCACTTTCTGAGCAATTTTAAGAGATTAGGTACATTCAAATATTGAAATTAAAATTTGACTATTTTGCACTTTGTTAACTTGTGGTGGTACTAACCATTGAGCACGTGCGGAGTGATTTATCTAATATATAGGATGCCCTCAGACGCTGCTCTTCTTGATTGTTATACTGGATTGCTTCCAGCAGAGGAACACCATTAAGTTGAATAAACTCCTCGGCTACCTGCATAAAGATGGAAAAGGGGTTAATCTGGCAACCAATAATAAAGTACACAAATTTACAACAACAATTTCAGGGATTGTGCATTTTCCACTTTGCATACTGTACGTTTTAAGTGAGCACCAAGGGCCTGTCATCACCTACCTGTGTGCTACTAGCAGTGAGCAGGTGCAGCAATTCCAGACTCAGGTTTACTACATCTGACTCAGCCATTTTGAGTGTGGCACAAAGGGCAGGAAGCACACCTGCCTGGGACAGCTGAACACAGTATCCTGAACCATTACTTGCAACATTACCCAGAACTCTCAGCACCTGTTGGCATGGGTGGTCAATATTTCATTTTTAGCAGTATTATGTTTATTGAACAGAAAATGGAATCACAGCCTACAAATAACAATTGAAAAGATTGTTAAGCTTGTCAAGAATTAGACTATCAATGAGTGTAATACAACCAAGCTGATTGCACTGCCGCTGCAGTAGTGCAAATCCTTCTCACCATAGTATTAATTCCTTTGGAGAATGGCAAAAGCTGGAGCAAAGCCGGCACAATTTTTAAGAACAATAAAGCCGAGCAGAACACCGGTGACGCAGCTGCAAACAATAAGAGAACAACCGAGAAACTTCTTTCACTTGTTTGGATTTTACGCTTTTGCTTTGCCATGCATATATCGTTGTATTTTGTAACTTACACCAGCATTGTATTATTGCTAATACCTGTGAGGTTGTTGAGGACCCACAGGCTCTCCCTGCTCAGAGCACAGTAGGAGGGTAGGTAATACTGGCTAAACACACACAGAGCAGCTAAGAGACGGACATCTTCTACACCCACAGGGCATTCGGCTGCCTCACACATCCCGCTTGTCAGCAGATTACCCACACAACGCTGCAGGGGCCAGATCAGCTAAAGGGCAAAATTAGGACAAATATCTTAAAACGCTGACATTCTATAACAACTACACTTGTACATTCTTGCTCCAAGTATCAAATTGACATCTGGATAGGTAAGAAAGTCCTAAATGTACAACTAGGCTTTGGAACGACAATTCACCAGTTCCAGGCCCTCCTCCGCTCTTCCATTAGCAACAGCTTCTCCTAGTGCGATCAAAAGGGTACTGCACTGTGAGAGAAGTCCCTCGGATACCAAAGTGGAATAATCAGTACTGCAGAAAACCAGCAACATTAATCACAAATATTCTAACACACAGACTACAGCCTTATACACCATATCACAATACAAGGTTCAATGCTGAAAGCCTTAGCATGCAACCATTCTCTAGGAATTGTTAGAGCTTTCAAATTTATGAATACATCTGTTCAGGAAACGCATACTAAACAACAGTATTAAAACAGATGTAATATTGCATACCGTGATACTATATAATGTAAACACCAGGCACATTCTATTGCTGCTCCTAGACCAAACTCAGGATCTGGTGTCAAAACTGAAATCAAATGAGGGACCAACCCAGAGGCCATGACCAACCTGAAAGGAAAACGAGAGTTACTGTAATTATACTATACTGCTCACGAAAATGAGAGGATGTTTCTAAATAAAATGGACAAAAGTATATGGACACGGCTTAATAACTGAATTCAGGTGTTTCGTTCAGTCCCTTTACCGCAGTGTATAAGCACACCTAGCCATGCAGTCTTCCTTTACGAACATTTGTGAAAGAAAGCGTGGTACTGTAATAGGATGCCACCATAGCAGTTTGTGAAATTTCTTCCCTCCTAGACATTCCACGATCAACTCCGATTGGTATTATTGAAAGGTTTAAGCAACTCACTCATGACATGGCACACCATGTAAGGTTACAGAGCAGGGTGACTACGTGCTGAGGTGCACAATTTTTTTTTAAATTTTCAGTGAAGGGAAATTTTAATGCTTCAGTATAGCAAGGCGTTGCTTTCAACTTTGTGAAAACAGTTTGGGAAATGTCCGTTTCTCTTTCAGCACGACTGTGCCCTCATGTTAAAGCCTATGCATTTAGTATGGGATGTCATAAAAGCCTCAGTTCTTTTGTCCATACCATGTACATTTAAGACCCACTTGTCATTTTAGCAATTACAGAACTTCTAAAGTGAATTCAGTTGGTCGCTAGACCATTATCTATTTGGTAATTATTCCAGGGTGTGATGTGGTGGCTCCCAGGTGGAGCAACCTGGGTCCTTTCTGTGTGGTCCATCTCAGGGCGCACACACACGCTCAATCATTCAGGGACAGTTTAGAAACACCAACTGACCAAACAAATATTTAAATATGGAAGGAAGCCAGAGGACCCAGTGAAAACACAGAGAATAAGCAAACTCAGCACAATTAAATCTGTCTCTCTGGAACTTTTAGGCTACAACAATAAAAAAGCTGTAACTCACTGAATAACTCTGTCTGCTGCATCTCCATCGTGAAGCAACTGCGACAACGTAAAGCCAGCAGCCTCCACCACTGCCAGGTTACATCTCTGATTCTAAGGATGAGATACAAAGCTAGTTTAGTGTACGCTTACATTTACATAATGCCACCAAATAGTTTCAACCTTCAGAATCATTTATTCGAATAATCATTTAATCATTTACTGGACTAAGAAGATACATCAGGTTGTTCAGCAAAAAACTTTAATCCACTTACCTGAATGCAGGTAGCCAGTGCAGGTACAATACCTTGGGCCAGCAGCTTCTCTCTTACTACAGCACCTTCTGTCCATAGATTCCCTAATGTGTACAGACTAAGCTCCTGGGTAGATAGGTTGCATATAGAAAGCAAGGGGAAAACGGAGAAAGTTGAGGTATATTTGTTGTAGAAAGGTGTTGTACATTCTGAGAATAACTCACACTAACCGTGAGTTTGGAACTTGGGCTGGAGAGATATGTTAGAAGGTACGGGGTGGCAGACAAGCATGACTGCCCCACACCAAGATGAGAAGAGTGAGAGAGCACATGAAGACAGCGCGCTGCTTCCAGCTGACACTGGGCATTGTTGCCACTTAGCTGCCCGACCAGCACATACATACTGTTCTCCAGTCTAAAAAGACATACAAGTCAAGTCAAGTCAGATTGATTTATATAGCGCTTTTTACAATGGAGCAATGTCTTAAAGCGGCTTTGCAATATTTTATTTTATTTTATTTTATAAGGCCAATTCCAAATTGAGCGCGCCTAGAGCGACAATGGAAAGAAAAGCTCCCTAAACTTTGTACAAAAGAAATCTTGGTAAGAAAAAAAATTCAAAAAGGGACCCATCCTGCTTGGGTGGCTTAGATGTGAATTGAAAGAAATATATTTGTACTAAGTAAATAATAATATACAAGTACATTATACAAATAGGTACTTAGGCCTTTGTTATTTTAGTTATTATTGTTTTAGCAAGGGTATATTTATTTTGACAAGTGTTTAATGTGACCACCCCTTATGTTTGAGCAATAGCAACATCTGGCAACTACATCAGGATACCAAGATGACCCTCCTACAGTACAAAGAAACCTGATCAGGAATGGTCTTTCTGAAAGGGTAACAGCCAAGAAACCACATTTTCAAAAGGGAATAGGGGAGATAAGGCTAAATCTCACAAATATTAGAACAAAGAACAGTAAAAAAATGGTATTTATTATGGAGTGACAAATCAAAGTTGCCTCACAGCCCCAAAGAGACTAAGTTTGATCCTGACCTTAGTTTTAGACAATAGACTTGGTTAACTGGTCATTCTATTGGCCCAGTGTGTCTAACTAATGTTGATTGAATCTTGTTCCTGTCATGAATAGCCACTGATTTTATGATCTCCTGTTTAATAATACTTTATTATATAATAATATTCCTAGGACCTGTAACATAAAACTAGTCCCATATCATCACAGATGCACCAGTAAACTAATAATGAAGAAATGATTGAGCTTAAAAGTAGAAAGTAGAAGGGTTTTTAAGTGGACTTTATTTATAAAAGCACTATAAAAGCTCTTGGTGAGTGTGGATGATTTACTTAGTAAAGATGAGGTGAGTCCGAGAATCCCTTAGCATCCTCCTAAGTTTCACCAAATGAGCTGCCTTCTCATCTCCACCACACTGCACTCTATGTAACATCTCACGGATCTGGATACACACATATGCATACATTTTCTCATCTTTAACAAAATACTATAACATTTCAAAAGTATTTAAGGAAATATAATATTCATGAACAGAGAAAGCAATACTCATGTTTCTCTTTTTTTCCCCTGATATGCAAGCAGTGCATGTATGTATGTATACAAATATATATCATATATGTATGTATGTAGAGAGAGAGAGAGAGAGAGAGAGAGAGAGACAGAGAGAGAGAGAGAGAGAGAACCCTAGCTTCTGTAGGAGCATTCCACTGTATTCTTTCTGACCAGTAAGACAGCTTTTAGATCAAATGACAGCTAACTGAAGCAATGTGAATACAGTTAGTGTTACCAGATCTGGAGACAGAGGAGTGGACTCTGTTTCCATCTGATCTTTCTCTTGCTCTTCTTCATTAAGCAGAAGCCTCTTACTAATCAGCTGCCTGTCTCTCCTCGCCTGTCTCAGTGCTAAATGGTTTAATAAAACAGAAGCATATTAAAAGGTCAGATAAGCCTTACTTGTAATACATACATATACGAGACAACATTTATAAACCTTTTTCATGTTCTCTCCGCTTGTGTTTAAACTCCACCAAGTCCTGCACAGATTTACTGGCTTTGTGTCGAACTGTTTTCAATCGCCACATTCTTAGTAAAGACAGCTACTAATTCTATAAAACATCAAACAAAATGTTTCACTTGCTATAGAGAGTAATTACAAATATCAACGCTTGTAAACATGCTAGTCCTCGGTACTTAGAGCTCCGCGGCACTGTACACAGGATATGACGGAAGAACGTGAAACTGTGGCTACACGCTATGAAGTTCAAAATTAAAGTCACTACTACTATTACCACCACCACTACTACTATTACTACTACTACCAGTACTACTACTACTACTACCACCACCACCACCACCACCACCACTACTACTATTACTACTATTACCACCACTACTACTACTACCAGTACTACTACTACTACTACTACCACTACTACTACTACTACCACCACCACCACAACTACTACTATTACTACTACTACCAGTACTACTACTACTACTACTACTACTACTACCACCACCACCACAACTACTACTATTACTACTACTACCAGTACTACTACTACTACTACTACTACTACTACCACCACCACCACAACTACTACTATTACTACTACTACCAGTACTACTACTACTACTACTAC
>JAUZST010015832.1:0-10051 GCA_034779995.1 Parotocinclus haroldoi | reverse complement strand
AATAATAATAATAATAATAATAATAATAATAATAATAATAATAATAATAATAATAGTAATAATAATAATAATAATAAATTCAAAAAGTCTGATTCAACATAATAATAATAATAATAATAATAATAATAATAATAATAATAATAATAATATCAACCCCCAACCAGCCATTTCTCTTTCACACAAAAAATCTGTACTACCTGAGTACTGATAATAATAACAATAGCAATAATAATAATAATCATCATCATCATCATCATTGTCTTTAGTAGTCTAATACACTATATCACAAGTGTGATGTTCTGATTCTGGTTCAAATTCCAGAGGTGCCATCCATTCAGATCTGTAAACATTTCTCACATAAATGTATAAATATACACATGTATACACTCTCTGAGAATTTATTAAAAACTCATTCATGCGTTTATATCTGTTATCAGTTATCTGTTATCGTGACCATGGCTCAATTATCGGTGGTTATCAGTGTCAGGACTTGAACCCTGAACCTTCTGCTCAGTAGTCCTGTATCTTAACCAATAGTCAAGACTATCAGTAGTTAAAGTGGACACACTGAGGCGATTGACTTGTACACAGAATAGTGCTGTCTCACATCGGCAGCCCCAGTTCATTCCTGTAATCAAAATGCGCTTTTACAACCCTGGTAGCTCCTGTGGGCCATTTGGCTATCAGAGTATGTTAGAGGTTAGAGCTGTGTCTGGGCTGGGCCACGAATTGTATGACAGTACCGCATCAGGAATCATTGCTTCAAAGTAGCTCATTTTTGAGGTGCTACACGGCATTTGATTAAACAATCAGGGTACTTGTCAAGCGGTCTTTTGGAGGCTGGGTACAAATTCTTGTGTTTTTGTGCAGCGCTCAAAGTGACTGGTGTAAATCTTGCCAAGGAGGTGACAGATCGGATTAAGGTGTTTGGTGAGGTTCAAGGACAAGAGCCAAAGCAGGCAGTTTGCCCGAGGAGGGTCTTGCAAACATATTTCAAGTTTGGGATCACAGCTAAAATTATCCATGTCTAACGATCTTCTGTACGACATGTTATTTTCAATGTGGTCCTGTCAATACACCTGCTACACGTACACTACCTATAAAATCATCATACACACACCCAACAAGCCTAAACCCTTGTAACACCCTGCCCATTTACAATTTGCTTAGGTACAATCAGTCACCCTCCAGATCACAGGCCAGGCTAATTACCCCCACCTGGGGTAAAAAGAATTCACCAGTGTGACCACAGTATATCGAAAAATATAGAATTATTGTGCAGTCACTTTATTTAGATAATATAACAAATAAAAAAACCCACAATTTTCAGAACAGAATGGCTAAAGCCGACAAAACTCAGAAGTCCGTGTTTAAAATCCCCGAAAAATGGTCTGCAACCGTTCCAAAAAGACCATACCTGATCAAGCTTCTCCTGTAGTAGGATCATATTGGCATCTTGATCTGCTACAATTGCTCAAGAGTAAGAAAAGGTCACACTAAATACCTGATGTTTTTAACACTTCATACAAATTAGTCCAACGAAATTGTATTTTCTGGTTGCATTCTAATAAAGAGAAATAATTCTATATGTTTCTTCGACCATTGCACAGTAATCGAAGTGCAAACTGGATTATTGAGATGATGGCATGTGTAGAGCAAGGGGTGATATATAAACAAAGACAAAATTAAGAACTTTGAATGAAGACTAAGCGAAACAAGAAACAGGTGAGCTAAGGGCTAGGACAAACAATACAAAGGCAAACACAGGATGCTATGGTCAACACTAACAATGAATAAACATAAAGATCTAAGCTATACTAATACACACAGTGACTCCATGGAGCTCAAACTAACATAAACACAGACTGCACTCTTATGACACCTAAGAGAGGAACCAGAGATAGAAATTAATCAAAGAACATAAAACCTGAACTTACGGAGCGAGGTATAGTTACATAACCTGAAGATGAGACCAGACAAAAAGTGAAAGCCAGAATCTATTGAAGAGTGGAAGAAAAATGGAACTGTATTGCCACAAGCAATGGGAAGAAATGAGAAAGACCAGGATGGAGACCATGTAGCCCAAGGACTGTTGTGGCCTAGTGGTACTGGAGGTACTGGACTATGGACCAGAAGGTCCAGGGTTCAAATCCCTCTTTTGCCACAGTTGGGTCCCTGAGCAAGGCCCTTAACCCACAATTGCTTGGATTGTAAGACTGTATTCATTTTAAGTCTCTCTGGATAAGGGCGTCTGCTAAATGACGTAAATGTAAGTGAACATGAACCTGAAGTATTGTTTAGATCATGGAATGGAAGTGTATGCTATATAAAAACTGAGCCAGGAGGATGTTGATTTGGGGAATTTACTAATAGTGTCTAGTGGCAGCTTTGAAGTCTTATTAGTCATTATAGTTGAAATTGGTTAGACTGGGCATGTGACGACAATGTCACATGCTTTACAGAAAGCTGAGTCTCGCTTGTGCTTCTGGTGTCATATAGCAAAGATTTTATGGTCGAAATATTTTATGTATGAATACCAAATACAGCATTTGGTGTTTGGTGTCAAAATTATGTTATGAGGGTAAATACTAGGGACATGGATGCTGGAACGTACATGCAAATGATTCGAGTAAAACCAGACGACCTATATACCAACCCAAAAATTTTTTAAAAAAAAATCAAATACATTTACATATTTCATTTTGGAATATCCTCTAATTTTTCTGAGCAATATAGTTTAGGCAGGGAATTGACTGTCCCTAATAATAGTCAGTGTAGTCAAAGTCCAATTTGTTGATGGACATGAATAGAGCAGTCCAAGACCACCCTCCATGCAATTTCTATTTACTGTAAATCGAGTCCATTTGTGAACAGCAAATCACACTTCGTCATCACTTATTCTTGAGTAACGAGCGAATAAGAGCGCCCCCTCTGAACACACTGTTCCTGAGATGCAAAGTGGGACAGTATGTGTGAAACAGTATATTTTCACTGGGTCTTCATTCTGCTCAGCCATCGTTACACAACTCAACTCAGAGGCAAATCTGACGCCAGAGAGACGCTTGTATTTCCCACCACTGAGCTGGATCTAATGAGCAGGAGAAGAGATCTAGACATGCCAGCAAGTCCCTCAGCTAATGTACAGCAGCTAAATTGATTTCAGTGTAGCACTGGCTCAGACTGCAGTTATCCTGTTACGCACTTTTTGATTAACTTATTAAAGTGAAAAGAAAACCCAACCTATTCAAGACACTTAAATATGATACCATTTTATTTGCTTTTACATCTTGACAGCACTTACTTTTTTACCTGAAGAGGTCTGGACTTTTAATGAATTGTATTGGTTTTCAAATCCCAGCTCCAGTGTACTGCCACTGTTAATCCTTTAAGCAAGGCTTTATAACATCAACTGCTCAGCTATGGATAAAGAAACCTGCCAGCTGTAGGTCAGATATGCACCGTTTAATGACCACATTATGTGCAAATATGTAAATGCATCAGAGATACAGCTGAAAACACGAGGGAATAACTCGGGAAGAAGGACAAGAACGACCTGAGTTCAATCCTAGTGTGGAGGATCCTTTCTGTGTGGAGTCTGCCCCCCCCCGTCTGCTTGGGTTTACTCCGGGGACTCCAGTTTCCTCCCACAGTCCAAAGACATGCGTGTTAGGTTAATGGGTGACTCTAAACAGTGACTGTGTGTGTGCCCTATGTGCACTCCGTCTAGAATTGTTCCTGCCCTTGCACTCAAAGTCGTCGGGTGGGCACCGGCTGGCCCGCGACTCCGGCCAAGATAATGGATAGGTGGATGGACAGTAAAGCACCTTTATAACCCTTTGTAGGGAAATGCCATAACAGAGAGAATGTATAAGTATTGGGAGGATAAATAAAGGAGTATAACTCACAACAGGAAAGACACGTACACTAAGTAGTAAAAAGTCATCCACAGAAACATGATTAAACTGCATAAAAAATCTCTACACACATCGACCGAGTTCGAACGATCATTAGTCCGGACGTGAGTAAACAAGCAAGTAAGCACATGGCCAGTAAGGCAGTTTCTCTTAATTACATTATAATCCATCCTAACTGGCATGCTCGTTTTTGGTTTGTGTTTCCTGTTCAGAGCTTTTCCCTGACATTTTTCTTCCATGCCTGTTTTGGGTTTTAAATGGTACCATAAATGTAGGCCTGAGGAAATTGCTTTCAGTCTGACCAACCAAAAGGCTTTAATGACACGAGTGTAATCCAAGATGGCGGCTCGAGGCTATCGGTTTATCGGTTATCGGTATAGTTTTTGTAATAGTATGGATATTTTTGTACATATGAATGCGTGTGAGTGCAAGAAAACCTATGTACACCCCAGCTATGCTAAGCAAAGCAGGACTATCGTGCGGTGTGGCACATTACAGATTAGCATTACATGACAGACTAGCAGCGACGTCACTATTTTAAAGGTTATAGCTAGATTACCAGGCACACCCTGGATGTTTATGTAAGAGGTTCGTAAGGCAACCCAGAGAGCAGTGGAAGAAGTGGGGCTGCAGAGGCGGCCTACTAGCACGGCTTAGGAAAATTAACACACGCCTCACAAACGCTAGTTCCATGGTCCAGAAAACTGAGGAACTGGAGTTGCTGATGGCAAACAACTGATGCATCCGTGACTGCAATGTGACGATTATCACAGAAACCTGGCTACAGCCGCTCATCCTGGGCTTGGCCGTCCAGCTAACCGTCCACTCCATGCACTGCTTCGACAGGAAGAAAAGCTCTGGTAAGAGCGGGGTGGGGGGGTTGTTCTGTGTCCATGTTCATATGGACTGGTGTACAGGCAGCAGAATCATACACACACTCTGCTCCCCTTATCTGGAAATAATGACTGTACAATGTAGACCCTTTTACATGCCTAGAGAGCTTACAACAGTGATTATTGTTGCTGTGCATATTCCACCAGGTGCTAATGTTAGCACAGTTGTATGGCAACATTAATAAACAAATGCAGGCTCATGCAGAGGGAGCTCTCATTTTCATTGTAGCTGGAGACTTTACCCAAGCTTGCTTTAAGACTCTGCTCCCTAACTTTGTGCAGTGTGTACAGTGCTCCACCAGAGGGAAGAACACATAAGTCCATGTTCACTCCAACCTGAAGCAAGCCAACAGAGCAGTACCCTTCCCTCACCTGGGCATGTCAGACCAGCTCTTACTGCTCCTGGTCCTGCAAACACCCCCTTCAGATAGAAATTCAAAACATCCACAAAGAGCATAAAATCTGGAGTGAAAGAGCAATCTTCCAATTGTTTCGAGCATATTTGGAGAATATTTAAACATCTTGATCTACAGGAACATACAGAGACTTCTATTTTACATAAATACCTGCACTGATATTGTTACAGTGGAGAAGCACATTCCGATTTACCCCAATCAAAAACCATGGATGACCAGGGATGTCCGGACACATCTTAGAATACGGAACACTGCGTTTAAGTCAGGTGACAAATAACAGTACAACGTGGTGAGGGCAGGGGCTACAGAGCAGCCGGGCCGGACGGTGTACTCGGAAAAGTACTCTGCGATTGTGCTGACGAGGTAGTGGTAGTCCTGACCAGGTTATTCGACCGCTCACTGTCACAGGCTACCATCACCCAGCGCCTAAAATCAGCTACCATCATCCACATTAGAAAGACTCCTGCCTTAAATTGTCCCAATGACTACAGACCTATTGTGTCTCTTCAAACCTGGACCCATATCAGCTTGCCTACAGAGCTATCAACGGAGGACACCGTCGTCACTCTTCTTCGCTCAGCACTCAGCCACCTCGAGCAGCCAGGGAGCTACGTCAGGATTCTGTTCATAGATTTCAGCTTGGCATTTAACACTATTATTCCTGACAACCTGGTTAACATTGCTCTCCCCTCCTCCACCTGTGTCTGGATCAAGGACTTCCTGACTGACCGCTCTCAAACGGTTATGATTGGCTCCACTTGCTCCTTGACCCTCAGTGCAGGCTCTCCTCAGCGCTGTGTGCTGAGCCATCTCCTGTTTTCTCTGTACACGCACTGTACTCTGCACGTTCATCCAATACCCTGTCCAATAGCATCATTACATTTGCAGCTGACACCACTGTCATTTGCCTCATCAGCAGAGGGACTGCGTACAGGGACGAGGTCAATAAGCTGACAGGCTGGTGTTCTGCTGCTCAACACTAGCAAAACTAAGGAGGTGGTGAAAGGCTCCAGGACACACAAGATGGAAGCAGCCCAACTGAACATCAATGGAGAGTGTGTCCAATGGGTGTCCTCCTTCAAATTTCTTAGAGGCACACATAGCCGTGGACTTGTCCTTGACTATCAATACATGTGCGGTGGTTTAAAAAGCCTCGACAGTGACTCCACTTCATGAGGATACTAATAACCACCATATAGATGAGAAACTGCTTGTAGCCTTACCACAGCACCACTGAGTGTGTGCTGGCATATTGCTTTACAGCTTGGTATACCAGCTGCAGTGTGGCAGAAAAAATATCCTGCAGAGGGTCATTAACAGCACACAATATATCACTGGCATTCCCCTGTCCACGCTGGAAGACATCGCCAGCACGTTGTGTCTTGGGAGAGCAAGGGCAATCACTGCTAACCGCTCACACCCGGGACAGCACCTATTCACCCTCTTCTCCTCTGGCAGGAGGTACAGGTGCCTCAAAAACAGGTCTAGAACACTCAAAAACTCCATGAATTTATAGAGTATGCCTGCTAGGTGTAAAAATGTAAATTTGCTTTCTTTCTAAATCACTGTATTACTTTTTTTTTACCTATTAATTTATTCCTAGTTACTTTTATTTATTATACACTGGCCTTAGAAGCATTACCAAGGTCAAAGTCAAATTTATTTCAATAGCAATCCCAGATTGAGTAAGCCCAGGGCGACAGTGGTAAGGAAAATCTATCTGAATATAGAAGGAAGAAACCTTGGGAGGGCCAAGACTCAAAAAGGGAGCCGACCTGCTCGGTTGGCCTAGATTTAAATTAAAATAGTTATGTTATAGTAATAGTCAAAGAAAGCAAATAATACAATTTGAATGAAATAACTAAATAGATTTAAGATAATTGTATTTCTAAGGTGCAATGGCAGTAAAGATTATAAATGAGTGAGAAGTTAAGGCCTGCTTTTTAAAAGCTCACATGGCAAGTAGGTACTCCAGTTCCGTTTGGAAAGGCACTTTAAATACTTTTGTCACTCTCAGTTTAGTCCTTGTCAGTTCCCACCCAATAACTGAACCATATTTAGATGGTGAATTTTAATGAACAGTTCTTTACCGATGGCTATGGGGTCAACTGGGATCAAACTCCTGATCTCTGCGGGGAAAGACAAATGTTTAAAGCTTACATGACAGCATTTAATAGATGCCTTTATGCAGAGAGCCTTACAACTGACACCGTTTTGACAACTGCAGTCTAAGCAACTGAGGGTTAAGGACCTTGTTTAAATGCCCAGTATTGGCAGCTTTGCAACCGGAACCTCAACCTTTTGTTTAAACCACCACAAAGATGATGACTACTTGAAGAATGTTATATCCATGCATCTAATATGTATATAATAATAAAAAATGCTGTATCTTTATACAATGTGCTGTATTTTAATTGGTTGTAACAGTAAGCTGATTTTAACTTCTTTCATTTTGTTTGGCTTCAAGCACTATATGGTTTAATTAATAATTCTAACAAGTACAAAGATATCCCAGGTACAGGAGTGGACAGTAATTAAGGTCCTGGATTGCAAAAGGGTGTGAGCTCAAGAAATTTGTCTGCTAAGCTGCAACTTGTTCTTTCTTCTTTAAACCTTTTAACCTTCAACTTTTTAAACCAGATGGGGAGGAAATAATTGTTATACAGACATGCACCGTTTCAACACTGCAGTATGTTCTGTCAAACAGGTTGTTGATTGTTGATTGAACGGTCGTTGAACTGATATTACCGTAGTCATGTTGTGTCTACTGTAATGCAAATTTAGAGGATGTTTCCTCAAGAGAACTGAATACAAATAATACATAAATGCATTAAAGATAGCACTAAAACATGAGAGGAGGCTTAGTTAAGATATTGGACTCTGGACCTGAAAATCCAGGGTTCAAATCCCACCTCTGCAAAGCTGCCTCTGGTGGGTGGAAGAGAAAGACCCTTAACCCTCAACTAATTGGACTGTAAGACTGTCAGTTGTAAGTCACTCTGGATAAGAGTGTCTGCCAACTGTCCGTATGGCCATTGGATGCTCAGATGGTTGTAAAATTGCGCTTACCTGTTCAGCATATACAATACATGCCTGTAAGCACACAGAGAGGATGGTGAAGGATATTTCGATATTCAAGGCTGACATCCTAAAAGAATTGTACTCCAGAAAATTCCCCGGATTTTTGCCCGATCATCTTTTATACCTCGTCGGCACGTGCTATGCTCAGTAGGCAGTATAACACTTCCCGACAGCAGCTTGTTTGTTTAAGAACTAAAGCTCATTCTCTTAGGCTATCCTTTTGGATATCTATTTACATTAGCACTATTGTCCACGCCTATAAAGTCACCCGGTGTTTGAGCGTGAAGCATTGTTTACTGAAGCTGAACCTTTAAACGTATTAGCACCGAGCAAAGTGTGACATTTTGTCAGAATCCAATATTTCCACGTTCTAAGCGGGATCTCACAGGTTCAGCGCCGAGCAGCAGCCCAATCAGCCATGCAGGGTGGATCGAGAGGGGGTGAATGCAGAGTTCCTGCCACACCATCCTCAATCAACTCGACTCAGTGCTCAGTTTCCTCTCCTCTGGGGTCAGCACTGGGTGAATGATGCAGGAATACACACACACAAATACACACCTGCCCAAAACAGCCACCAGAGAACAATTAACAGCACTGCACTAAAATCTCTAGGTCATACAATGGAGGTCCATGCTACTGTGGAATGACTCACCACTGCAAAGCGTGCTCGAGACAATGCTAAATAAATATTATTAATAAATAAATATGTTGTGCCTTTATGATTCTGTGGCTCTGACTTTGTGGCTAAGCACTACTAATTAGTATATTATTGTTTTACCCCGGACACCAGGACCAATATTAATTCCTGGATCGTAGGTTTTTTTTCAGTTTTGGGTAAATATTAGCAGAGGAAAAACACCATAAATACTGGCAATTTGTCTTGTAATATTGTTAGAATATTATAAGTACTATAAATAATAAGTATATACAAACTTTTCCTTTGCTTTTATGTCTGAAGCATTTATCAAATGAGTGCTCGAATATGCTAGCCCATAGGAACCTGGGTTTGGTGACTTGGGCATCATTAGCATACATGATTGACTGTGTAGGACTGTGCAACAGCAACCCCTTCCCCACACCCTGACCAAGAAAAAACTCGTAATTAAATTTATACATACATTGTGCAAAAGTATTAGTCCACCATTAGATTTGTTGGTTTAATAATGGTATAATGACCATATATATTTGGTCAACAATTGGACACACAATTGTCAAACTTGGACTCATCAGTCCATAATATTATTTTCCACTAATCTTCAGTCCAGACGTTTTAGCCTTTTCACTCTGTTCCCTTTCCCAAAAAATGGTTTCTGTCTGCTACCCTGCCCAAAAGACCATGTGTGATCAAGCGTTTTACACTGTAGTAGGATCCTGATGAAGCTGCAAGATTCTCTTACTGCTCAGATGTAATGGGAGGTCACATCTCACTATATGCCTATAGAAGTTGTTTTTGTTTTCTATTTATTTTCTTTTCAGTTCAAATTAGTTTTTAATACTATAATACGAATAGTTTAACAAATATTTTAGTTTAGTTAATATATGATACTATATACAGTCGATTCCGATTAATGGGGCCATATCGGGACAAGAACGTTTTGTTCCTAATAACCGGCTGGTCCGATTAATCGAACATGCCCTATGTTATAAGACGGGACGTGCTATAATTTACGTAACATATTAAATGTTTATTAAACCTTTATTGTAAGATTTACACGTATAGCGAACGTACAAACAAGAACTACTGTTG
>JAUZST010015831.1:0-34550 GCA_034779995.1 Parotocinclus haroldoi | reverse complement strand
TATATTTCCAGTCTATATGCGTAGCATGAACAGAGAAATTAAATATCAGGAACTACCTTTTACTTGTTGAATATGTAATATCGGGATATGAAAGGACTTATATTAGTATATGAACCTTTGGTTATAATGCACAGCTCTAGCCCGTAAGTGACTAACAAAGTATGTAGAGAAACAAATGCACTACAATTCTGTACTTGTTAAACTGCAAAATTATTATATATGATAAGTGGAACTGATTCAATGAACAATGACTGTAGAAAAAAGGTGTACCTATTAAAGTGGCCAGTGAGTGCATTTTGTTGCTATTCTGGTTATCCCCTAAGCAATCACCTTTAAAGGGAGCGTAACATTGTAACCGAGCCTCACTGAGTTGGCACCTCCATTCTCTATTCTGTCATAACTCACTAATCGCCTGTTCCGTATGAGCTTGCTGACAAAAGATGCATGCATTAAGATTTGCCTGTTGATCTAGGCATTGGTCTCAGCAGATTCACCATCAGCTTGGGTATTTCTGTGTGATCCTCATGCAACTTCTCTTCACGACACATTCCTGTTTATAAAAGAGTCCCTTCATTCTGCAGCATTTGTGCTAGGCGTGCTCCCAGTGCTCTTGCAGGAAGCACGCTTCTTGCTGAGAAGCCAAGCATAATTGGTTTGTTACATAAACTTGTTGCCTGGATGAGCACACTATGCAGGACAGCTGGAGGAAGTTCCATCCCCAGGCTGCAGACCGGGGATAGTGCATATGGCTCTGCCGCTAGGCTCTTCATGCCACAACAAAACAAGGCTTGTGGCTCCTTGGCAGAGTTCTCTTTTTCAGTTTTGGATCTGTTCTTTATATGGGTCTAGTTCAGGGGGATTGAGGTTAGCCAGCTTGGAAAGTATTTGATGTATGTGAGATATGCAAGTTCAGCACAGAAACACAACCTCCAATCAGAGGTCCTGAAAAGAAGGAGAATAACTCAATAAATTGTAAGGTCTCAGTTCAGGTGCTCTAACACAAAAGGCATTAGGCTGGAGATATACTTGCTGAGAAGGTCCCGGGTTCAATCCCAGGGTGGAGTGGCACTTCTGGGTCCTTTCTGTGTGGAGTCTGCATATCCTCTGCTGCATGGGCTTACTCCAGGTACTCCAGTTTCCTCCCACAATCCAAATACATACGTGTTAGGTTAACTGGTATCTCAAAAGTGGCCATTAGTACGAGACTGTGTGTGTGCCCTACGATGGATTGGTTCCCCGTCTGGGCTTGTTCTTGCACTTGTGCCCAGAGTTGCCGGGTGGGCACCTGCTGGCTTGCGACCCCATGTGGATTAAGCGGAAGATAATGGATGGATGGCTATACTTGCTGTTTAGCCACACCTTCTCGTATTTGTTTACATACTTGTCGTTGTATTACGGGTGTTACTGGGGGGAATGTGCTAGAGGACACACCTATAACATAGAAGACATTTTTTGAGGAAAGACTTGTTCTAATCCTGGCTGGGTTTAGCATCCCTGTCCCTACCATTTTCATCTACTAAAATGTTTAGTGAAATGAAAACAACTTTCCAAAGCATATGGTCAGTCATTTCCAAAGTGGTATTCAGTCGGCAACAGGATAAGAAAAACACAGTCCAGAGGGCGAGGAAAAAGATGAAGTCGAAAAACAGGCGATTGTCAATTTCATCAAGTTGAACCTGCAGCTCCTGGAGTGCTTCTGGATTCTGAAGGTCTCACAGTCTGTGACCGTCTTCAAGTGTAGAACTCCTTAATGGATTTGCTGACGTGTTAATATTTGACTCAATCTCTGCCTTTAGTTTTTGCTCCTGACTGCTTGAGATGCTCCTCCAGTTGTCCTCCTACACTTGTCTGCATTTTCAAGACAGACATTAAGGATTGTCATCTCCCTGTCCTGGTTCCCTTGCAGTAGATGCGGGTTCCTCTGAAGCTGGACATCTTTAAGAGCAAATGCTAGCTTCATAAGCCTCAGGTGTCTTGATATTGTTCCCAAACCACTATGCAGTTCTTCTAGTGTAATCTCCTGTTCTCTAAGGGTGACCCCTGCTATCTGTAGTTTTGACTCTGTTTCATGTAGGTAGACCTGATTGTCACTCATCTTTGCCTGAAGAGGGGTCTCAGAATTGTTCTCAACTTTCTCATTCATCTCAAGCTGTGCCTTTAGCTCCATGTGGAGATTATAAGCTATCACTGTCACGTAAGCTGTTAAAGATTCATTTAATATGCATTTTACATATCCAACAAGATCTTTCTTCATACTTCTCTAGATCAACCACATCTTTAGCAAATACATTTACATTCATTCACCAAATATGATAACTTATTTATCCCAAATATGCTTATAATGGATAAGTATTTGGCAGGGAAAACAAAACATTACACCGATTAGACAAAACATTCACACTATGCATAGTTTAAAAAACATACAAATGACTGTCGTTTCACAAAAGCACATTTGAAGATCTGGGATTTATTGGTTGATTAGGCTCTGTACAAGTTAACTGCACTTCCTGCTGTTTTACTCCGAGGTTCACCCGAGGTCAAATGCTGCAAGTCGAGACTGGCGTGTTAACAATGCAATCCTGCAAGATGTGACGGAAATGTCAAGATTTTCCTACGGACAAATTCAAAGGCTGTACCGAATACTGAACTTTTTTAATTAATACATACACATTAATACATAAATAAATAAAATAAAAATGTAATGTAAATGTACGAAATTTCAATTTACCGCAACTTCAGTTGCCTGTTCTTAGCTGATAGAAGTGATTCCTTGTGTGGTCTTCTACTGCTGTAGCCCATCTACTTCAAGGTGTGACATATTGTACATTCAGAGATGCTCTTCTGGTTGTAACAAATGCTTATTTGAGTCACTGTTGCCTTTGTATCAGCTCAAAGGAGTCTGGCCGTTCTTCTCTTACCTTTGGCATTAACAACATGGCCATGTGTGAAAATCCCAGTAGATCTGCAGTTTCTGAAATACTGAAAACATCCTGTCTAGCACTAACAACCATGGCACGTTCAAAGTAAATTTGCCTAAATTGCCTTTCTTCCCCATTCTGATGCTCGGTTTGAACCTCAGCAGGTCTTCTCAGGTTTTGCCATGTTATTGGCCAATTCGATATTTGTACTAAACAGGTCTACCTAACCAAGCAGCTGGCGAGTGTATTTGACTGGCAGGTATTTACACATACTATTATTATACTAAAGCAGTAATTATGACAAGTGCTGTAATTACTAAAATGATTTATAGCTTAGAATTGGCAACCACTTACGCTCAGTGAACAATAAATGAATACATGAAATTCCTTCAACCTTTTACAACACTATTAAGCACTGAAAAGCAAGCACCCGGTTTCGGTGTAGTTATACTTACCTGCAGAATAATCTTGAAAACATAATATATCTACTTGTATTTTTAAATACCACCCCCATGGTCGAGAGCAACCTTTTCCTGGTAACGGTTGAATGGACTATATTTGTTATGCTAATTTACTAAGTATAATATACTTAAGTATATTTGAGTTTCAACTGAGTGCTTATAAATGGTCATACTTTGTGGGCATAAATGAGGTGTCATATAGGTCTTAGTTGTGCATTAGCAATGGAAAGGTTAAAGGAATCGAATGAGAAACTTGTGCTGACCTTTGTAGATCCACAATAGCTTCTACTTGTCTGAAAGCTTTCTTTTTTTCCAGCTGATGTCAGACAGCTTTACCAATTTATTCTACATTTGCTTGCAATTTCTGATTTAATTGAGATATCTGGTGACTGTGGAGGCCATTTAAGTACAGTTAACTCAAGGACCCACTGTGAGATTATTTGAGCTTTGTGATATGGTGTGTTATCCTGCTGAAAGTAACCCTCAGAAGATGGTACACTGTGGCCATAAAGGCGTAGACATGGCCAGAAACGATAGTCAGGTATGGATATACTCAGGTTCTTCAGTATACTGCCTGTTGGTTACATTGTCAGCAGTACACTCCAGACACTTCTAATGTGACCTGTGGTAGCTACTAAACTCATCACCATCACTCATCACTAAGACCATCAACTTGATTTGAATAGTTTGTCAAGCTCAAACTGTAATTATATGGCATACCTGGAGCACAGACGGAGGTTGTGGGGGAAGCAGGTCTGGGTTGAGGCGTGCTCCACCTCACAGCACTGACTCATCTTCACACTGCTTTCGACCACAATGCCAGGCTTTCCCACACACACAGACACACACAAATTGAGACCTGTTACATGTACAGTATGAGTACAAAACCCACAGCACTTAGGTTCAAAGAAAGAAAACACATGCAACAGTACTCATCTAGACTGTAGGGTAAGAGTGTATGGTCATAAAATAAACACAGTTCCGCGGTGGTAAGGAAATATTGACTATATACAGTAAGTATTAAAAGAACAGGAAAAGATTTATTTAAACAAAAGCCTCTCTCTCTCTCTACAGTGCACAGAGAGTGAAACTCCAGCGGCACTGCCATGTCTGATCCAATCATAGCAGCACATACACACTAACACAGCACCACCACATCCGTGTCACTATAGCACTGGGACTGATTAAAGAACCAAACAGTACCTGATCATCTGGGGGTCCAGACCATTAGAGAACAGAGGAAAGGGGACTAAGTATGTTGAGAAGCAGACGGACTACGGTATGTAATTGTACAATTACAAGGTGCAGTGATTACTAAGTCTTAAACAATAAGCAGAATGAATAAGCAGAATTTGTTCTGATTTATTGTTTTATGCTGCAAACACATCCGCTGTACATTTCATAACACTTAATCCACAAACAAAACAGGACACAAACAAAATAGATAGTAAAGCTGCTTTGAGATGAGGTAAGTGTTTTGTTGTAGAAAGTGCAAAAGAAATATATTTAAGTTCACTACATGAACTCATAAACGGCCTGCTTTACAGGATCGGTGTTCGCTAATATTTTACCATGCCATTCCAATTTGAATAAATTAATGCTTTTCACACTATTATCTGTCATCTGACTCATAGCTCAGTGTTACTCCATTTTGTCTTCTGTATTCCGAGTGTTGCTTTGTCTCTCTCTTTAGTGTGAACCAGACTTAATGATATTTTAATATGAAAATTGCCAATAAATCTGCCAAATTACAGGCACACGCATCAGAAAGTCGGCAGCCAACTGGAACTGCATTTTTATTCCAGGCAAGCTCTTATCTGAATGGCTCTCCTTAAAGAAAGATGGTCTAGATAACGAGAAATTGGAGAGACCTGCTTTAATAGTTGAACATAAACTGCTCACCAAAAAAAGGCAATATTTCAAAATGAATGTAAAGAAAATCAAACAAGAACTGCTGGACAATCTGATCCTGTCCATGCTCCATCACTGTCAGTGTGTTTTGGCACTCTTAGGTGACCATACACTCTACTGAACACTGTGTCACTGTATTGACATGCTTCTGTTCGCCCCCATGAATATATTACTTGCTACCCAATCACCATAATTGGGTTTGCACCTCATCGAACAACTTTCTTTGACTTTTCATTTGGTTTTCTGATTATGTCGTTTACTGAAATTATCCCCTCTAATTTTTGTGAGCAGTATATTTGCAGTAAAAATCTTGTCTGTGAACTCTGTGGGCCAAAGACTATAGGAAACAATATTAAAGGCATTTAACTTACACCTGTAAAATCTCTAAGTTTAGGTGGGTGTGTGTGTGCACCATATGCTCTGTGCTTCTGTAGGTCTCAATCCCCTCACGATCCTGAATTGGATTAAGCAGGTACAGGGAATGAATTAATGAATGACTGAGTTACTGATCAATTCATGCACTACTTCACATCTAAAGCTGGCAGGTACCCAAATCTGGCTGCCACTGTCCATCTGACCATATGTTATAGTGGGAATTTCGAGTTCAGGCACCAGAGGTTTGACTGATTTCTTTTTTTAAATTTGGCATCAAACTGGATATTATAGGCACACATTTGAACTAATCTGTCTACTGCATCTTAAATGTTAAAGCTTTAACAGTAATGGTTTACATTTAGTGACTTATAATCACTACAGTGTTACATAATACAACTAAGGGAAGTGGTTAATAACTTTGCTTGAAGGTCCATCAGTTGATCAAGAACATAATGCAATGCAGCAGTAGGGTCAATGTAAGTGGCAGACAATCACACTGCTTTATGAACAACAAAAACACTACCCATGTGCATGTACATACTTGCTGATCGGGTTACTGACAAAATCTGACTTGTTGCAAATTGATCCCTGTAGAGAATATCTGCTCTCACAATAAACACTACTACTCAATGGTTTGAAGCCATTACCATTGAGTGGAACAACACTGAAAATTTTGAAATTCGGGATTGGCCCATTTTTTAATCCTAGGGGTGCAAATAGTTACATACTTACTGAAAGTGCCATTAGGATGCTTCTCTATCAGAAGTGCAGCCCAGTCTACAAGGGCCAGCATAGAAAATTCTAAACCTGAGCATGTAACTCAACTGGTAATGGATTCATATGGAAAAAAGATTTAAATGTCGGCTGTCATCCATAGAATGCCCGCTGGTTGGTGGTTGCTTATCACAGGTACTAAATTATGTTCAGTTCAGTAAACATCCGCTTCTTCTGGCAAGGGTGCCAGTGTATTAACATTTGCCCCATGCATTTGCTCCCCATCTATGCACAGGGCTCATGCTGTCAGCCTGCCAGGAATGATCGATAGCAAAGTTGTTGCTGTTGCTAAATTTAAACGTTAGAAGGCATGAGTTTTGGAATATTTTTTCACTTTACTCCTCTAGGTGTTCAGTAAATATGGACAACCTTGTTATAAACCAGTACAATTTTGTTTAAGAGTTTTTGCATTAAGGAACTGAGGAATGGTTATTTAGCAGCACTGAAGTCTGTGAAATATCTTTGTATACATGTACATTTATTTTAGCTGCAACCTCCATTATGAATGAAACAGTTGCAAATATATTAAAAATAATTTGGTTACAGCATTCTAGGCTGAACTAGTAGAAAAAAAGGATACAGTTTGACCCACAGCAAACTCTATATTATGACTCAATATATTATTATTACTTTATAATTTATGATATAAATGATGATATAGAAAACAGCCTTGCTGCAGTGCCATCATAGAAATTAGTTCTCCACCCTTTTCTGTATACACTGCTCACAAAAATTAGGGGATATTTTATTATGGGGCATTTTATTTTAAATATCCCCAAATTTTTGTGAGCAGTGTATTTAAAGTTAACAGGTTTTTCACCCTTTTCCTAGTACAGGAAAATGTGTTAAAATGATTTTTCATCGTAATCACACATAACGACACCATTATAAAACACTAAATACTTACCAGCATGAATCTCATCAGCATGATTAACAAAATTTAAGTCCTACGTGCCAGAGCTCCACCAGCTTTGATCAGAATAAATGCAAATACACGTAAAGTAAACAAATACAATCAAATTATAAATCAATTTATTTGAATTGAACAAGTGCCTTTGGTGCTTGGGTTGCTGAGCTCCTGGATGAGCAAGCCCATGACTGCAGAGGCCTGGTTTCAAGTTGCAGAGGTGATTGGCTGTTTCTTGGGCAGCAGCAACTCTTAACCTATCTTGCGATGGACTGACATCCTGTCCACCTATCCAGTATACAATCCTAGAAATTCAAATACAAAGTTTTTACTGGTCTTCCAAATGTTTACTCCTTCTCGCACCCCTTTGGACTCATAAAATGCATTCAGAACATCATGCTCTTCTATTTTCCTGGCACACAGGTGCAGTGTAAAATACAGGGAAAATACCGGACCACCTTATTTGCACAAAACAGTCTACAGTCAACTACAATTGCTTTTTGTTAACATATGTTTATTTGAATATCATTGCCAAAAAATTCGTTTTTTACTTTCAGATATTGTGTTTTATTTGAAAAAGATAGATAATCAGTTCATGGTCATGAACATGCTGTTTAGATAGGTTACTGGTCTATGAATTTGAATAAACAAGACACATTCTTCATTCATGAGTCATATGACCAAAAGTTTGTAGACACTGAACATTTCAAAATATATGATCTATTAAGGAAAGGCAGAGGAAGATATTAGAGTAAGATAGGCAGAGTCAAATCATGGTGTTCTGTACACCACTTCATCTACATGAAGATCTTCTTACAATCACTTCCTGTACTCACATGTTTGCAGATGTAACTTGGAGCATAGTCCTATTGGGATGCATAAGAATAACAGTACATACAGCTACAAATGGCAGTTCTGTGGGATCAGAATTATGGCTTGCTGCAAAGGTGCCATCCTATCATCACAGTGCTCTTGAGTATCAACCATTCTACTTCTACTGTAGAGTCTGTACAGTACTGTCCAAAAATGCTTAGACTGTCATTTTATTAGATATATCATTGTTTGTATTATGGCATAATGACCATATTTAATTATTTTTCATGCACAACCAGAAAGTACAGGAAATTTGTATGCAGTATTAACCCACCCAACAGCTGCCATGGACTAAGTGTGACCACCCTTTAGACTTGAGCAGTAGCAGCATCTGGCAGCTTCTTTGGGATGTCACAGACTTTCTACAGTCTGAAGTAGCAGGATAAGGAATGGTCTTTTCGAAAGCATAGCAGCCAAGAAACCACTTTTTTTGGAAGGAGAACAGGTGGAAAGGAGTATTAGTCCACGTTAGACATTTTTGGGTCCAATCATCAACTATAGAATATGGCCCAGTGGCATTTTTAGATTACTTATTGCACTGGGGCACACACAGAATTTAGAGGGGTACAGCTGTAACCCTCTGCTTGCCAATCAGTCATAGGGCACAACTGAGCACTAAATAGTTTAAGTAATTGAACACTATAGTGGGTTTTTCATTTCACTGGGGCACATGGCCCAGTAGAGTGGGTCTGATGACACCCCTGATATGTTCAGTATATATAATTCCTAAAAAAGTCTACTGTTGAAGATTTTTGCACATTATTGTATGACTATATATCTTTTAGCAACCATTGAAAGGGGTGTCTACATACTTTTGTCCATATGGAATACATACTGACAGACATATAAATATATACAGTCTTAATATTTGGACATCCTTGGCAAAATTCTGTTAAACTTAACGTTCTTCATCATCAATGGTGGGTTCTAATTTCATTTTCTGTTTCTTCATCACAGTCTCTAGCTCAGTAACGTTTCTTCCAGCCTGAAAGAGAGAAGAAGAAATATTCAATAAGGTTCAGATTTTAGAAGAAGTTCACTCTTGCAAGCATGCATGAGTAGTTCACCTCGAGCTGGGCTTTTTGCACCATCATCTGGCCGTAAACTCTGGCCCCCTCTTGAGGAGAAACTTTACACAGCTCATCTTTACTCAGGGAGAAGAGTTGAGCTCCAGTCAGGATCCCCAAACTGTACACCGTGCTGTGAAAAAAGTAGGATACAGCTTCTGAGTATCCTGATATTCAAAGCTGCCTCTGTTTGCTCTTTAGTATGGCTTGAATTGACGTTAGCTAATCTGCATCACCCTGAGCAAGCTGCTAAATGCTTTAAATGTAACAAGAATGTCTTAAGCATTGTCAATTCAAGCCAAATGAACACAACATTTTTGCTAGGGATCATATGTTTATAAATAAAAGACTCACTTATCACTGAAGCCTTTTGCTCTGAGCCACTCCTTCACCTCTTCTGGAGGCGAATGGTAATTGAGAGGTGCAAACGTGTTGTTGGATTTGTTGACAAAGAGAGACGATGGTCTTCCTTCTGTCCTATTGGCCAGCCGCTGGGCAAGCTCATTATTTATAAGCATTACTGACAATTAAAAGAAACGCATGGGTTATGGCCTGCCTATGGCATTTGGTAATGATCTAATACTAGACAAAAAGCCAAAACAGCCCCACAGACCTTTTGACTATTGTTTCATAACCCTAACCCTAGATAAAACTAAACTAAACAAAGTCCAAGTAACTACCCAAGAGTGACAACCTGAACAACTAAAAGTTGATAGTCGTTTTGAAATCTGTATGTCTGTGTGTTCTCTATTGGTATTTATACTGCTAACAAAAATGAGACGATACTTTAAAATATCCCATTATGAATTGTCCCCAAATTTTTGTGAGCAGTGTATATTGTACCAGATTGACATAACTAGTAAGCATACATACATAATTCATTCTGTAATAGCTTTCTACATTTAGACTATTGTTGAGCATAACTCAAATCATAACTAGTATAACATTGCATAGACATAAAACACAATTTTATAAAATTCATTTTACAAAAACAATGACCACCGTGTTTCACAGATGAAATAGGGGTCTTGTGCTGGAATGTAGTGGGTTTCTTCTCCAGACATAATGCTTTTCATTTCAACCCAAAAAGATTTTCTAATAGCTTTCTGGATTGCCCATGTGCCACATGATGGGCAGCAAAGTTCTTATTTAAGAGTCGTGGACACATCATTGTTGTTCATTGTTCTCCAGATGGTGGACTAATGAACATTAACATTGGCCAGTGTGAGAGGGGCCTTTAATTGCTTGGAGTTACCCAGGACTCCTTTGTGATAATTACAAGTCTTGTCACAAGTCGTTTTTGGTCGACTGCCTAACTGTGGTTTGAAATGATCTCAATTTGTTTGCATTCTGTCTGACTGTGTTTTGGTGGGGTCCAAACTCTTTAATGAAGGTTTTGGAACAGTTTCCAGTCTAATGAGCATCAACAGCTTTACTTCACAGGTTGTTAGAAATCCTTTTTGTTCATGATTATCAAATGCATTCTGAAGATAAGATGTCTGATTGTCATCAAATTAACTGGTAAATCCTAATGGTTCGTATACACTGCTCACAAAAATTAAGGAATATTTTGTTAGGAAATATTTCATTTTCCTCTCTAAATAATTGACAAAGTATACATTTTTGTCTCGTTTGTTTAATTGGGTTTTCTTTACCAAATTTTAGGACCTTTGTGAAGAGATACAGGAAATAGGAAGGGTTTACAAACTTTCAAGCACAGCTGAACAATAAAAGTATGTATTGCTTTACCTGCAGTACTGTTGTTTTGAAAGAGATACTTATTGGTTTTAAAAATGATAATGAAGTATAAGAATGACACATTAGATAACAACAGAAATTCCCCCTGGGCAAAATACAAATGGACCAGAAGGAGCTGTAGAGAAATGCATTCTTGGAATACAAGTTTATAATGCAATCATTGACAAAAAAACACTCACCAAGAAGGAGGTTAAATTAACAATTAATTGCTTGGAGTTACCCAGGATTCCTTTGTAACAATTACAAGTCTTGTTACAAGTCATTTTTGCTCGACTGCGTAACCGTGGTTTGAAATAAATCTTGCAAATCAGCAGGCCACGAAATGAGTGGAAAGTCCTTGTTGTGTGTGGGTGAGCATTATCCTGCCAAAAATGCCACTTGAAACATGTATAGCCCTGTAATGAAAGGCAATACATGTGGCTGTAGGATGTCCTGCACATGTCCTAGACCTGTTAGTGTCTCACGTATCACTATTAGGGGTGACCAGCTGACATATGTGATGGCTCCCCAGATCATTACGCCAGCAGTTGGGTCAGTTTGTCCTCCATAGCAACGGCAGGATTTAAGTGTTTACCACAAGGTATCCATACGTTTACACTAACTGTCATCAGATCCCAAACAGACTAGCAGCCAATGATCTATCACCAAGAGGTATACGGCCCAAAAGTAGCCTCAGATAGGCATTTTGTAGCAGCAGCAGGGGAAGCACTTTTATCCTTCATGAAGCAAGCATGCTAATCAGACCACACCTATATTTATTTACATATTTGCCAGAGACATAACTGTGTGTCAAGCTTTGCAACAATGCCACATTTTCATCTAGTTTCTTTATTTTTGTCATTGAGTATACTAATGTATATTATATTGCTTTATTTTTGTATTGAGTATACTTTCAACCACACTGTTAAAATGTTACCTCGCTCCCCTTCATCTCCAAGTGGAGGCATGCTGTGTGGTCGGGATGCTGCGCTGGCAGTATAATCTTGTGTAGGACTAGATGGTACATATGAGAAACGTCCTGCTGCCAGAGGAGACAAAGGACCTTTCTGTAGAAATATAAGAGTAAAGTTCAATATGACAATATATGTATGGAAGAGTGTAATGTATGGAAGTGTGTAATGTGGAAGCCTCACCATGGGAGTTTTGAGCATATCCACTCTGGAGTCTGGTTCTGTGTCATCGATAGGCTCCAGGATAGTAGATGGAACAAAGCCAATCTGATCATAGTTGTTTCTGCACTTACACCAGCGTTTGTAAGAATTTAGCACCTAGGAGAGAAAGGATGTGTGAGACATGGAAAGAATTATGTAATAGATTAAATAATGTTTATTCCAATATATATATATATATAAATAAAACGGCACAGTGAACTCATCATTTTCAAGAAAGCAGTTTGAGATGATTTGAGCTTTGTTACATTGTGCTTTATTTTACTGGTAGTAGCCATCAAAAGAAGGTACACTGTGGTCATAAAGGTATGCACATTGTCAGCAACAATACCCAGGGGCCCAAAATGTGCCAAGAAAATATCCCCACACCCTTACAGCACCAGCAGCCTGGACTGTTGAGGATTGATGGTCGCTCATCAAATTCTGACCTGCTCATCAAATGTCACAACAGAAATCGAGACACATCAGATCAGGCAACTTTTTCCAATCTTCTTTTGTCCAGTTTTGGTGAGTTTTTTCTAAACTGTAGCCACAGTTGCTCTTTTGCATACTTCACTTGTAACAAGTGATTATTTGATTTACTGCCTTTCTCTCAGCTCGAACCAGACTGGCCATTCTCCTCTGTCTGGCATTTTCTGCAATTAACGTCACATCACATCAGTGGGTATTTAATGACAGACACAAGATTACATAGATACACAAAGATACTTGTAAGGTAGTCGTACATACTCAGAGCAGGCCAAATTAATGTAATCAATTAGCCTAATGCATGTCTTTGGACTGTGGGAGGACAACCAAGAATGTAGGAATCCACTGAACAGCTACAACTGGGATACATGTTGTTTCAACGTAATACTATTTAGTATTATTATTGCTGAGTGAAGATGGCATTTGCTTGCCTCAGGTTGTAGGCAAGAATGCTTTATTTTTGCATCATCTCCATAATTCATTATGGAAGGAAAAGTAGAATTATTGCAGACAAGTGCTGAGTGTACTTCCGTGAAGTACCTGAAGAGTTTCTCCATGTAGCACTGAAAGCTCACTGCTATCTCGGGCCACAAAATCATAACTGCAACGGTAAAGCTGGCCTTGAAGAAGCTGTCCGACACTGCAGAAATACAAAGACAAATCTGTTATGCTGTTTTGCATTTGATCTCATTTCAGAAGTGGAGACTTTTTTTTTCGTGTTACTGGAATATTGCAAACTAAAATGTGGAAAGGACATTGGAAAAAAAATACAGGTAAACGGTCTAACAACCACAATGCATTCTGTGAAACCTGATGTTGACCAAAATGGACATTGACTAGACATTACAACGTCATAGTCTTTCTATGCTACTGCGATGTAAATATAAAGGTATGTTCTACACAAGCTAAACCTTTTTTTAATTCATGGAAATTTACAATAATTATAAAAATCTTATAATAATATATTTTTATGACTACATGTAGAAGAAAGCCATAACACGTAAGAGGATGGTATGATGGACCTGACAATTTTGTTAGACGGAAGCCAAATCATTCTATAATTTATTATAGTATTTAAGAGGTGTCAAGGTACAAAGACCAATATAATATATAATGATTTAATTTAAAATGATGGTTTTCTATATACAATGTAAGTAAAGATTTTAAGCACTTACCCCTCCTCTTGGTATTGTCTATTCATGGGTGGTGAATAATGGTTAGGTTCTGTCTCGAGTGGCTGGGCTGCCTATAAAAAACATTCAGTACACATTTGTGAAAAAGTCTGGGCACCCCTGAATCCCATATTACATGTTTTTCTTTTTCTTTCTATTTTATAAATGAAAGGAAGTAAACCATAGGGAATAAACTTAAATATGACAAAGGTCTGAGAGCAGTTTAAGTCATCTCTGAAACTTCTGCAGAACTCATATTATACTAGTTAAATTTGGAAAAGAAAAACACTACCACCTGCATAATTTGGCTGGTAAGACTGGTACTGGTTCCTAGTACAGCCTTGCTTGTTCGTAAATGTTTTGTATCCTGTTAATCCATGTTCTATGTCGACACATTGATCAAGCATAGGCAATCTGAAATATAGTGCAGTTGCACAATATAACAAGGACTAAAAGGTATGTTTGTCTATGTTTACCCTTCAAGAAAACACCACCTTGCCAACTGTTAAGCATGAGGATAGTCAAATTCCTTTTTACTCTTTGACATCTCTTCAGTGTGCTAATAGAGGGAAGAATATACTCTATTGCATTAAATGTCAAGAAATCCTTGAAAGCTACTGTATCATAGTCATCTGAGAAACTTAGGCTGAAAATAGGTTGGATAACTTAATACATAATCAAAACATATACATAAAAAACAACCTGGAAATGCACTGCTCGAAAGAATTGGAGGATATTTAAATTATTATTTATTTTGAAGTATCTACTTTTTGCGAGCAGTGTATTTCAAGAAACAAAGGGTTAATGTTTTAGAAAGGCCTTCACAGCCCTTATCAATGATCCATTATATGCATCCTCTTTTACCCCTTCTTATCCTCCTCAGGGCTGCATGAGGGCAACCCATAAAGTGTCACTACTTTATTCATATGAGACTTGGTTCAAACCAGTGAATACAAAAAGGCTTGGGTGCCTTTGGATAAAAAACAGACTGGATTAATACCAACAGACAAGGCTAACACCAAAACAAAGACAAGGCTAACAAACGACACAGACATAGGTATATGAATGTATTTACAGATACATTCAGACCAGAACAGTTGCTAATAGTGCTAATACCAATAGACAAAGCTAAGTCAAACGGGCAATTATAACAATATCATATAAGTCAGACTTGTATAACAGACTAATACAAATAGACATTGCTAATCTAAGTGCTAATACACACAGATGATGTAAATCTGAACAGACAGTTCCAATATGAACACACAATGCTCCAAGTTAACAAAGACAATAATACAATACAAACCAGCAGAAAGGCTACAGGCAACATGGAAATATAGTACACAGCAACAAGAACTCACAAGAGAAGCACGGAGGCAAACAGGAGCCAGGAGATGAAGGGTAAGAGACAAGGAAGTGAACAGAAATTTATTTAGAGGGGTGCAGCAGGCTGTAATTGATCAGCCTTTTGTGGAAGGGCAAAGGGTGAGAAGGGAGACAGTTGACATGTGGGCTTGAGAGCTGCATCATCATACAAAGCTCCCCTCTGACTCTTTCCCCCTTAATGTTGTGTTGTGGAAAAGGAAATGGTCAGAAAGGAGTCTTGTAGGATGACGCAGCTCTCCAGCGCAAGTCATCCTGAAATGAAGCTATTGATGTGTGGTAGATTTGGTGTTAAACAGGCACAAATGACTGTTTCAAGGGAGGCTGAAAAGAGGGTTTTGCAACATCTACCTTTATTTCCATATTTACATTTGTTCCTTTAGGAAACCACTGGGTGTTAACACCATATGGGATTGTAACATGTGGGTATGTATGTGTATGTAAAACCTGTTGCTCTAGGAAAGCATCATATTTGTGTTGTGACTCCACTGGATCCCCAAAAGCATGACCATTTGCATCGCTGGCCTTTGGCTTCCAACCATCCAGAAACACAGGTGTGTAAGGAGACATGGGCTTAGAATGCTGGGAACTGATACACACAAACACAGATTTTGCTGCACGTTAGTTCAGTTTCCCCTGGTATAAATAGATATTTTTCAACGAATGCATTTCATGCGTTTCAAAAACATTTCGTATTTCAAATGGCTGTCCAGAAATGGTCGTTCTTGCTAAAATGATTTATGAACGTTTTAGGCAAAGACTTTATTTACAATTTTATGTTTATAAATGCCCATTTATGAGTAATGGTTTATGACCTTATAATTAACACCTTCATATAAATTGAATGTAAAGTCATAGCTGTAGTCATAGCTGGATTACTGAGATTATCATGGTCTGAGGTTTTGTCCACTGAAGGCTTAAATTTGGATTTGTTAAAACTGTTTTAAGCAGTACTGTGCAAGTCTATATTTTATTGTGTCTTTTTCAGCTTATTCCTTATTTACGTTTTAGAGACCACTGCACATTGTAGTTCCACAACTACAGACTGTAGTCCATCTGTTTCTCTACACACTTTGTCAGGACCTCCACAAGACCAGCACAGATTAGGTACTGTTTGGGTGGTGCATCATTCTCAGCACTTCAGTGACACTGTTCAGTGACACTGTTTCACTGATATGAGTGGGTCAGACACAGCAGTACTGCTGGAGTGCTTTTAATAAAGTGGACAGCGAGTGAATATGTGTCCATTCATACCTGAACAGCACTAACAACACTAACACTAACACACCACCACATCAATGTCAGTGCAGTGCTGAGAATGATCCACCACCCAAAATAGTGCCTGATCTGTTCCGGCCCTGTGGGAGTCTTGACCATTAGAGAACAGAGTAGAAGGGATTCATAAAGTAGGTTTAGAAACAGATGGACAGTCTGTAACTGTAAGACTACAACGTGCAGAATATGAGCAAAAAAACATAATATAAATTAAAAATATAGAATGACTAAGACCTTTACACAGTACTGTATAGATGTGCACTGTTATACCTACACTATAATCAGATCACAACTCTATTTCAGTACTCAAGTTTGTTTAGCTGACTATGGATATTTTAGTTTGTGGTTCGTGGTTGAAAGTCCCAGTACAGACCGATTTGTTCAGTTGGAGTTAAGTATAGTTTTGGTGGTCCTTTTTAGAATGCCAGTGAACAGAGTGGCGATTTATGGAAACATGATTTGAAATTGGGAAAACCTGTAATACAGACTATGAATGAGTCCAGTTGGGTCCAAGAGATCTCCAAAGCTCCTTCTCTTCCGGTTTGAGGTTCTGCTCCAGTAGAGATATGGCTCCTCTGGTCAGAGCAGGGCTGGACACACCTGCTGCCAAGTCAGAACTCCCTATGGTTTTCACCATCTGGCCCCACACACACATTCATAGATATACATATGTAAATGCATACATTCAGATTCACAACACACCACGCACACACAATATGTTTAACATAGATTTGCATCCATGAATATATCCATGAGGCATTTCAAAACATGTATGTCCTTTCTATGTTTAATAAAATTGAATATCTTCTAATGTTTGTGAGCAGTGCACATTGTGTGATCGTGAAACAGAAAACATGACAAAGCCCTTCTTCCCTCATTAATAAGTCTAAAGAACAACATGCAAATTAGAAACATTCCTACACAACCTATTTTTTGCAGCTGACATGGGGCTGCGCTTCTGGAATTTGTTGTTTCTGGAATTGTTTCTTTCCGTCTGACATTTTTTTCATAGGCAGGAGGACTATGCAGATACAAGAAGGAATTAGTCAACAGGAATGTGAAGTGACAGGTGGGTCTTGGATCCTTAGCCCATGAAGCCAATGTCCATTTAAGCAAAGTCTGGCTCCGGAGTTTTCTGGGACTCAAGCTGTTTGAATCGATTCAGTTAAATGAAAGTTGCATGGTTTGCATAAATGGGCATCCAGTTTAAGATACCGTTAAGGCAGACAAGAGTTGGAGCAGTACAAAATATCCTACAAAAGTTGGATAAACCGTGTTAAAGACATCATTTTCACATTCAGGCCAAAGCTATTATATCTAGTGAATCACAAGTTGGCCAAATGATTCATGCACTTTCTCGTCCACTTATTCTTTTACAGGGACGCGGGAGAGCCAGTGCCCAGGCGGACATCAAGGGTGCAAGGCAGGAGCAACCCTAGACTGGACGCCAATCCATCGCAGGCCACAAACAGTCACACACACCCTCACAAAATAGGGGCAATTCAGAGACAGCCCTGCCATTACATAACACAGCATGATATAATATATATGTCTTTGGAGTTTGCGAGTAAACAGGAGGAACTGGAGGAAAATAGGAAGGATATACACATAGGATCCAGACCAGTCCACCTAGGATTGAACCAAGGACCTTCTCACTGTAAGGTGACGGTGCTATCCACTGAGCCACCGTGACACCCCAAAATGATTAAATCCATTACAAACCCTTTTGACTGCATTTTCCATTTATATTTAATAGTTAGACAAAGCTGTGTGTAAAAAACAGAAGTTCTAATTCTAATTAGCTATCTGCTATTTCAGCAAGACTCACCTGCAACATAATAAATTCATGCATTGAGGCAGCAGAATGTGTTGTACTAAATACCCCAGTGACTCCAAATAAAACAGCTTTTCTGCTTCAAACAGGTCAGTTCATCAACTTTCCACTCTGTTCTATTAAATATTTTTGCACAGTACTTTATGTGATTTTAAGAAATCCCTACCAACATAAGGTCAACAAGTTCCTTAACCTTTCACTTCTCAGCTCAAGTACACGTTGCGTTAGACCAGATTCAATAAACATTATTTAATTTATCATAGCCAAACCACATGTGAATCTTGAAGCACAGTCTGAGTTCCATGTGAAAAACACTAACCAGGTCCAGAGGAACAAACAGGTGATGCAACAGCTCCTCTGACTTTGGTTCGGCTATCTCTGCTTTTAAACGGTCCTGTAACGGAGATTTTTAGACACGCAGTTTTATTACACACAACTCACACACCAGCCCTTAAAGAGAAAATGTAATGAGAGGCCAGCTTACCAGCAGACTGAATGAGTACTTAATCTTCTGGAAAATGTCCACAAACTCTTGCTCTGATGGAAGGCTTGCTTGTGCCGTGCTCAAATCATCTAGATCGTGAACAAAAGCTGTTACATGTAGGTGCAACACCTCAAACAGTTCAAGGGCGATTAAGTTCCTTGTCCATTCTTACATTCCTGTTTCTTGTTGTTTTTCTTGCTCCTTTTCTTCTTGGTGTTTTGTTCTCGAGCTCGCTGAACGTTAGCTGCCTGCTGTAATCTGCCCATGAAGTGTTCCACATCAGCAGAGCAGTGGTTTAACAACTCCTGAAGAACAAACAGTATCATGTTAATGTTACTACAATGTGTAAAGTTGCAAGAAAAGTTTGTAAAACCTTTGAGCCTCCCCGCATCTCCAAAATGCCACAAAATGTCTCATTCACTGGCATTCACATTGTCTAGCATTTCACAATTATTATTCATTATTATGCCCTTTCATAACATGGCATATCATCATCATGTCAATTTAATATCCATTTCTCTGCTTAATTACAATGAAATTAATGAATGACTTGGCCATGTTGTATTTATATACAGTTGTATGTTGAACATTAAGTAATGAATTGTTTTATTTATTTATTTCACAATTTTGGTCCTCTACACATACTGACATAAATCGAGAACTAGACACTTGCAGTTTGTTCATACATACCACTTCACGTTCTGCGTGAATCATGTTTGAAACGTTTTCCTTTCCGTTCACTATAATGACAATGACAAGCATATTATAGCCATGTTGTTCGATCTTGATATTGCTATGCATGTACATCTGTATTTTATCCTTCCAAAGAATACTGAATCCTGTAATGTAATATATCAGAATTTTCAGATAAAAAAATCTCCCAAAAAACCAAGTACAACAGATTACAGACCTGGCAATATTCTGAGTAATGACTGTTTCCTGGGAATAACCTTGGGGGCTTCCATCTGCAACAGGAGCAATATATCAGTTTCCTTTCCTAATTTATTCTTTCATCCTGCACATTATTCCAGAAGATCCAACATGGAGATCCAGAAAGAAAATGACATTATGATCTTTTATAGATAATGCTAATAAAAGAGTCACTGCTCAAGTTCTTCACATACCACTCAAGTAAATGACATGATATCAACTTAATAAACCTTTTATGCTTATTCTGTGTACAGTGGTGTTTCAAACTTTGCGAAACTTTAGAATTGCGTATAATTCTGCCTAAATAGGATCAGAAATATCATCAAATAATCTTACCCATCCTAAAAGTAGATACATGAAACCCAATAAACACATTAGAAAAATGTCATACTTTATTTATTTAGCCAAATGATCCGATTTTACATATCTGTGAGTTGCAAAAATTATGTAAACCTGCACAACTGCAGCTACTTATGTCCATTCCTCCTTGCAGAAGATCTCTGGGATGTTTATTAATTTCCTCATATGAACTGCTTGTTTCGGTTTCATTCAGTCCGCTGTAAAAACGTTATTTTAATCGTTTCTTTGGTAGGACAACTTGTGTGTTTAGGTGTGTTGACTTGCTGCATGCACCACTTTGTTTTGACCAGACTTTGCTTATTTCGCTTTCAAATATATTGATAATCCTAGAGGTTCAAACACTTTTTTCACTCATTGATAAGTAATATCTTAATAATATATTATGTATAAATTGCCAGGGATACTGTTTTTTTCTCATTTGGGTTCTCTTCGTCTGGTGTGCACTTGGGATGTGTGAAACTCTGATGCCATTTGAGTGGCTAATGAGAATTATTTGTCAGAGCATGGCAACCCTATTTAAAGCACGACAACCCCTACAGTGCAGTGGTTAACCTATACCTAAGAGTTTTCTTTGAAGTTAGATTTCATTCATTCATATAATTTAATAATCCAAATAAACCTCTTAATAAGGTGACTGGATATATCACAGCAAAGTAAAGACCTAATTCTGCTTTTGTTTAATTCATTTTGCATTCCTGGTACGGACATTTCTGCTATAATAGATTTCCTGGTTGATTTTCTGTAGTCTAAAAAAAACAGTAACATGACTCCAAACTATGCTGCAAAATGAAACCTTGATTATATCAATGTGATTAGAAATATAGTCAAACCTCTTATATATCATGAGCTCAGAATAATATGATAAGACAATTCAAGCTATTTCTAAATTCTGTTTCTGATGATGTTACAGTAAACTTCACTTATTGGCAGATAATTTTGAATGATTTAAAAAACAGAACAGATTGTTTTTGAAAGTAAGGTCTTACTTGTCAAGATTTCTCAAAACTACTAATGTCTTGAAAGTGGTAACGTTTTAAATGTCTATACTGAGCATTGATTTATTGTTGAATCTCAGGTTATAAATACAAATTTAGCAGGAACTGCATTCTGAATTACCGATTTCAAGTTTTCTCTGGGTAAGATATATGCAGTATGATACTCTCCCACAGACTAAGCATTTTGTTTCCACTTTCAATCAATTTTCTAAGATATTCAACTAATATAATATAGCTTTACGTTAATGATTTTGTCCAGCTGTAGGTTAATGTAAATGTTTAAGTGTGTTTAAGGTAGGCTACACAATGATACATACAGTACAATATATATTATACTCCTCGGTTTACAATACATTCAACTTGCGGGTTTGTCTGACTGTATACCCTTCCTAAATTGAGGAGCACCTGTATTTCTCTGGTCAGGAAGTCAGGCTTCCTAATACATACTATAGTTAAATGGCATTCATTGCCATATTCATCATTTTAACTATTTTAATTTTAGCATTACTCTGTTTTTTGCTTACACAGCATCAGTAATACATAACCCAGCAAACACACAACGTCAAAAGGACGTTCAAATCATGTCTGTATCACGTCTGTCAGTCCAGAACCACTCTTGCATGTGTGGTGGACGTATAAAATAGGTTCACTGTCTAAACGTCTGTCAAGGACCTGAGTTCATTTTATTTGTATTTAATTGTTTATTGTATTGGGCTATGTATATGTTTTAAAAGACGTTGAAAATCCATCAACTTTAAATGCTGACATAATTTCAGTTGACAAAGTCAGTATAATGACGTTTTAGAAAGACGTCGTAAATACTTTCATTCTGGACTTTTAAACATTCAACACAGACGTGAAAATGACGTTCAAAAACTTTCACTTTGGCTTCTCCGTGAACATCTTTTGAACATCTGGCAAAGACGTAATATTGATGTCTTTCGGACATGTCATTGCTCAGTGGGACAGTACAACAGTACACAGAGTATTACACTACATGGTGTATTTTATACTCACTCCTACTTCATATTTTGTATATGGCATTGGTATATTGGGCCAAAAAACAGGCCATAAATTTGACCCACTAGTTAATTTGATACTTGCTAAATCTGCACCATGATCTGACACCATGCATGCTTTCTTTAAACTACATTTCCTCAGAGGAATCAATCATGCATCATGTATTGTATTTTTGTAACTATAAGGTTTTGGCTATTGTAAGGTCTAGGCTATGGGATATATCCCCGCCCATCATGGAACTGACAGGGGTCACAGTTGCAGCTCTGAGGAATGATCCCATTGTCCTCCTCTCCCTTAGACCCAACCAATGGTGTCTGTCAGGGATGCCAGATCAGGCTGGAAGTCACCCATGGAGGTAGGCTTGTGTATTAGACCACCACATAAGCCATGAACCAGATCTTTGGCAATATACAAGCAGTTTCAACTTTTTGTAAAAACAGGAAAGGATAAATTACATTTCACACACAACAACATTTTACTGTTACACCGTGCGTTAAAAATCAAACCTGTGTGCGACTTATAAGAAACTCAGAAGCTCATGAACTTTAAGCCTCACGTAAATCTTTATCTGTTAACGCTTTTATAGTAAATATGGTCAAAGGCAAATGTTCATGATCTTGCATTTCTCATACTGTAATATTAATACACTGCAATCTGTATGTTGGTAAAATATTAGTATATTACATTTAGAAGTGATATCATTGTTGCCACATTACATATGAAACATTTATTAATGAATTAATTGATTAATTAAGTGGTAATGTATCTGAATCTTACCGTATGCCTAGTTGCGCGTCAGTCTTGCATTCTCTGTTTACGCCTTGTAGAGAAATGCAGAAACAAGAAAAACAAGAAAACCTGTCAGGTGTCAGCTAACCTTCCTCCCTCTCTCGTTCTCTCTCGTTCTCTCTCTCTCTTGGTAATTCTCTCTGTGTTTTGACTTCCTTCCTGAATTTTCCATGAGAAAAAGACAAAATGAGTTCATACAACGTTTTGAAACTCATGCTCATGCATGACTACATTCTTTTCCGGTATACCAGACCAACCTGTACACATGTACGAACACACAGGCAGAACGTGTGACTGCCAAGGACACAGTCATTCTTCTTCTACTTTCTTGGGGCAGTCTTTAAGCTAAGCCTGTCAAACCAGCTCTCTCTCTCTTTCTCTCTCTCACTCACTCTCACGGCATTATTAAAGGAATGCATTTACTTTCGGACCTGCAAACTTGATGAAACTCTGGTCTAAGCAAATTGTGGAGGTGGGACAACTGCCACTTCTGCAGTCTTTGTACTCAGTGTTCCACTAAGTTATGCTGTTTGTTTCCTTCATATAAAGTATCCAGTTAACCCTTTATAATCATTTCATGAAATGTCATGACTGATTTGTAAAGCTTTCTAATCTAATGATGTAGAAGCAATTCTCTAGACATGGTATTGTAAAAGTGGCACACCTGGTCTGTACAAATCAAACTGTATTCGAGCAAATTTAATCAAACTATGCAAAAAGGTGTTTTAAGCCGCAATTCATCCGGGTTACATCATGGATAGATGGTCCTAGAGTGTTCAGGTGGGCACACCAGCTTACAATGGTCTGGCACTTGGCAAGAAGTCGCATACACATAATCTATCATATAAGGAACGGACCAGTGTGCACCCTGAAATGTGGAAGCACTTGGCTGAGAGTCAGTCTATTTCCCCAGTTACAGCATCCCTGGAGAAAGCACATGCATTATCAAACCAAGGCCTTAGAAACAAACCCCACTCAGAGTGCACAGTGAAAAAATGCACAAGCTCATTCTCTCCTTCCCCAGATGAACACGTGCATGAAGACCAACTAACAGAAACATTTAGTATTATATATAATACATGAATACATGTTTGTTAAAGGAGGTTCTCTCTTTTGGACATCCCAATAAAATAAAAAACAAGCAAAAAAAACCATCAAGTGCTCACTCTTTCACCTTTTGTTAGGTCTCCTGTTTAGGCTGATTTTAGAACCAAGTTGCTACTTTTGGGCTTGTTTCCATAAAATGTGAATGTTGCTCCTTCTCTTGGGATATTTGGCAACACTGCTCTAGGCATAACTATGCAGATGTGATCAGATCTATTGTAAGAAGTGGTCAAATTCTAATAAAATATGCAAGAAAATATCAAATACGTGCACATGACTTCGAAAATTTTGCAAACACAGCGAATATGAGGCAGATACTGAAATAATGGAAAAATGAAACACAATGTGGTATGCGACAAGTGTGGGCTCCTTTCCAGTTGACCCATCAGTTTTTATACAGTGTAAAAACGCAAATGGGTTCCTAATGCATTTCAAATGGTGCCACACGACGCTTGGGGCTTGTTTAATTCAACACAACATGTAATCTGATCCAGACTGCAGAAAATTCATATAGAATGAATCCCCGGCGCATACATTGTTGTTCATAGAATCGACTCGAAAAGACTCATCAAGCTCTCTATTCAGATTCTGGGTAAAAGGCGAATCGTTCAGACGACTCCCGTCCGAACAGAGTGCAGGCCGATTCACGGTTATATTAAAATGTACGTGGTGTTTGTTGAACAAAATAAAACCAGTTAAAGTAAGAAGCTTATTTGCTGCTTGACACGTTGTCGTGACAGAGTTTGGGAACTTTAGGGGTTGCCTGAAGTTAGTAATAAGCCCTGTTTTTTGGTAGAGGCGGGGCTCTGAACACACGCGGTCCGATAGTAAAGCCCCAATGGGCGAGTAGTGAAGTTTTTAAGGTTTAAGTGTCACCACAGTTCTGGGTACTAGTTAAAACCCAGCGAGACGTGGCGATCGGATCCGAATTCATACGAGCAGATCAATGCACAACAAAGAGAAGCGGGCGAAGAAATCCGATCGAAGAGAATAAACAAAGAGAGTGACAACTGCCCCAATAACCAGCAGAGGTAACGCACCATTTCGACTCTTTACTTTACACGTGTTGTTGAATTGTTGTTAATCTGTAACTACGGCAGTAAGCGTTCCTCTGTTATTACATGAAACTCGGTAAAGATTAGGAGATGTCTTAGCTGTGTTTCCAGCCACACAGACCACCCTTCCACTTTTCATGTTTCTTCTTCTGAAGGCGGCAAAATGAACATAAATTTACACTCCAGTTTATTAACTCCAGATTATACTGTTCAGATTGGTCTGTCTGTCTTGTTAATCTGCATGACGTTTCCTCTTTGTCTGACAGCTTTATTACACACTGGAATCAGCTTTATGGCTTAAAGACAAACCTTGAAATCTCTTATTAAAAGACAGTACCACCCATTTGTGCAAGCTGTGAATCTGCTGTGAAAAATCATGCAGGGTTTGAACATGTACTGTGTCAGACACACCAACTGACAAAAAAAGAAATAAATTAACTTTTTATATGTGAATATGTGTAAATGTATTGATGCTATATGTAAGATATTACAATATCAGTGTGAAAGGATATTTTGTTTATTGAGGAGAACTGTAGAAATGAATGGAGGATCTAGTACCTTGTTGTGCCATTTCTAGCTTGGATACAAGATGATAAAAGTCTGGGAATGGAGGCATACATGTCCCATGGTACATCTGCCCACAGATGTTGCATCCAGTTCATGCACACTTGTAAGTTGCTAAAGCTGTAATTGATTGGTGATACATCTGGACCAGGAAGGCCACAGAAGTGTTGCAATCTGGTGATATTTCTGGGTCACCCTTGCTGTGTGTTGGTGAGGATTATCCTGCTGAAAAAAAAAACATTTGGAAGCCCTGTCATGAGAGGCAACACAGGAACAGATGGAGGTTCGGCACACGTCACTGAGCTGTTAGTGCCCCATGTATGCACTCATGTCAGACTCAAACCCAACTCAATCCCAAACAGAACTGGTCCATAGCAGTTCAGGTTTTTTGTTCACGTTTTTGTCAATGAATGTGTAGAAATTGAGAAATTATACCGTTCTCTGCATTTCTTTGAGGGAAAACACCTTGTTGATGCCAGAGGTCAGATGAGAATAGCCAGACTGGATCGAGCTCATAGAAGGGCAACAGTAATTTCAATAACCACTCTACAACTGAGGTATAGAGAAAAGCATGTCTGAATGCACAGCACAAGCACAGGGCTTACAGCAACAGAAGACCACATCGGATGCCACTCTTGTCAGCTAAGAACAGGCAACTGAATCTACAATTCACACAGACCCATCCAAACCGGAACTCGCTTACCGTTGTGACATTCAGATGGTCGGGTCCGAATTTGGCCTAAACAACATAAAAGCATGGATCCACCCTGCCTTGTAGCTACAGCTCAGGTTGCTGGTGGTGTAATAATGTATGGGCTACTTTCTTGGCTCACTTTGGTTCCCTTAATACAAATCGAATATAATTTAAACACTACAGTCTTTCTGAGTATTGCTGTTGACCATGTCCATCCTTTATGACCACAGTGTACCATCTTCTAATAGCTATTTCCAGCAAGATAACCAGACATGTCACAAAGCTCAAGTCATCTCAAACTGTTTTTGGAACAGTCTGAGGAAAGTCTGAGGAATGTGTCCAGCATACTCGTCTTCAACAATCATAAATACCTAAACGTACAGATATTTTATACATGGGACAAAATCCATTTACCAGTGATATTAATGATGCACTATAATTGTTGATTAAAGTATTTTCCTCAGGCATCCTTATTTCCTCACGTTTCTTTTAACCCAAGGTTCGAATGGAGAAAACAAGCACAGTTTTGAGGCATTACTCGGTTAAAAAGAAATGCTATGAAAAAATCACATCGACTTTACGGACGTATTTTCACATAAACAATACTGTTCTGTGTTTATTACTTACAGACACCAAGTGCTAAAGTCTTTTTAGCTGGGACCCTGTAAAATAAATAAAACAGTGGACTAAATATACCACCTTGGGTAGTGTTTTTTTAAAAGTACTGAGCTCAGCAGAAGTTCAATTTAAACTTAGGAATGTGTGTAACTGGTCTGAATGCGCCTGCCAGTGTCTTCAAATTATTGGGGTGTACTTTTTGGACACATTCTGTGCTGTCCTGTTTGAACAATGGTCACCTGACTGTGCTAAATGCAGGTACAGAGGGGACGGGGCATTGGAGAATTTGGGAGCATAGAGAGAGGGAGGTTACAGAAAGTATGTAACAACACAGTTAACCTGGCCTGTAATAGCCTAGATATATGACCTATACTACTGTGACATCATCCAGCTTGGATGTTGATAGGAGACCCCCTCCTTCATGTATTACCTCCCATTCTTTCCACACTCCCAGCCTTCTGTCAGTCCGCCAGGTTCCCTGGTGTTGCTGACGTGGTGATCCACCCCTTCTACGCCCTCCACGGTCTCTGTTTCTCTCTTTGCTGCCGGTGTTATGTATTTTTCCACCCTTCCACACATCCACGCGCAAACTTGTGGCGTAGACCTTAAGTGTTCTGAGAGTTGGTCAAAACAAATGTCGCCCTGAAAAGCTGTACAAAAAGTCCTTTGTACTGCTGCCCTGCTGAAATGATTTACACAAATGCACGATTGATGCTCTGTGCAAACTTGAGCAGCCTGTCTCATATACCAGAGTTGCTCAGTCACCTCTTATTTCTTCATTTGCTTACGTGTTTTCCATAACATAGGTAAATGTAGTTAGAAACAATTCCCACACATTTGCCGAGTCTCCCCTATCACGAAACAGCTGGTGTGTGAATACTAACAGGTGCTTCTGTCAAGCCACATAAAAAGAAGCCAACGTCTTTTTGAACTGTTTTTCTTCAGTGTTGTTGTCCATCTGAACAAGCAATTATATGGCCGATAAGAATTTTTAATATCTGATGCAGATATTTAGAAAACAGCATGACCCGTGGCTGATACATAATGTGGACAAGGAATAGACCTAAGCTGATTATCAAAATATAATTAAGCTAGCCTAATTAATCAGCCATTAATCACCAGTGCCAGTTGCCCCTTTTTCTATATGAATACATATACATATTGTATATGGTGTACATCCTGGGACCTCCTCTGATAACTGCAGGGCTTTTTAGGTTTGCATTTGCACCAGCAAATTAGTTTATTAATATTGTTCATTTTTATAATATTTTATATTTCAAAACGTAGACGTGCCAGAGTCGGAGATGTGTGGTACTAGTGTAACACCGGATCTAGTTTCGGCAGGATCTGGCTCAAATGAAGTGCTGCACTGCTGTATTATTTTGCATGTTATTTATTGATGTCTTTAAAAGTGTAGCCTAAGGACGCACTGAAGCAGGAATTTTTATTACAGACAGTGTAGATCTGTTATTTCAGATTCGATTTGAGGCTTTCTTTGGCATTGTCAATCAGAATTAAACTGCAGGAGAACTGGATGGGGAAAAACAAGGAGTTTATCATTCATAGTTAATATGTTTTAATGACTAGTCACCTAGTTAAAAAGACTAGTTGTGCAACCCCTACTACATGCATGAAAACACTTAAATTAGGGGATATTTCATTATGGGGTATTTCCCCTAATTATTGTGAGCAGTATAGTACAATGTAAGACTTTTACAATCCCATTTTTAAAAGTTGCAAAGTATCTTCTAATTATCCTTATCAGCAAAATCCCAGAAAATTGTGAGATAACATTTCTTGTTAATATCACACAACCCTAACTGTCAAGAGTCTAATCAGCAGAACAACGTATAAACTACTCCTGGACTCCTGTGTCCATCACATAGCACACACACTCGGACATTAGAGACACCAGTTGACCAAATGCATGGAAAACTAAGTACCTGGAGGAAACCCATGCAGACCCCACAGACAGAGGCCGGGCCTTGAACCCGCTTCATAGCTTCAGACAGATTGATCTTAAACTGTCTCTCTTGTAGATGACCTAATGTGACCTAGTGACAAGAAGGCTACAGAAATGGAAGACACTCACTCAGCTGTGACGCTTGTGCCAGAAGAAGGGCCAGAGTCTGATGGGGGGTCGGGGGTGAACGAGGAGCGTCCTGCATGGGACAGTAAGCTACAGTACGTCCTAGCCCAGGTGGGCTTCAGCGTGGGCCTGGGCAACGTGTGGAGGTTCCCCTACCTCTGTCACCAAAATGGAGGAGGTGATTCACAGTTTTGAATGCATTCTGATGGTATATAAGGACAGCATATATTTGATGACATCATAGTTCTGGTTTCTGTGCAGGAGCGTTCATGGTGCTCTATGTGATGCTGCTGCTACTGATTGGAGTTCCTCTTTTCTTCATGGAGCTTGCTGCTGGTCAGAGCATCCGACAGGGCAGCATCGGGGTGTGGAAACACATCTCCCCACGCCTTGCTGGCATTGGCTACTCCAGCTGTGTGGTAAAACGCATTTGCAAGCTAGTGTTTCTGTTAGGGTTGGATTAGGGCGTTCTGGAATACCACAGTATTAAATGGTGACGATATTTAAAATTGCTTTCACGCACCGGACGTAACTACCTAAAGCACCGCTAGAGCAGTTAAAAGACTGCCGAGGCCTCGTACAAGGACACTGCAATGGTCACTAAATGGTGTCAAATAAAACAGTTACAAGATCACGATCAATCCAATGTTCACTTCTGTATTTATACTCTGTGTGGTGAGGTTGTTGGATTAGAAAGCTGTTCCGTATTCTATCTGTTAGTAATCTGTTTTTAGTTTCTAAATGTTATAAATATGCTATCGACTTGTTTCCTCACTTGGTCGTCATATCTTCACGCAACACTTACAACCACCCAACCCCCACCCCACCCCACCACCCGGTAACACTCTCGCTTTTCGTGTGTTTAAGCAGAAACCATAAATCATACCATGAGTCGACAATTTTGTTATCATGCTATTCTTTGTCTGTTTTGCATGTAAAGTGGCCTGTGAGAGATGTTTGACATCCTAGCTGTTTTATTTTTGTACTAAAATACGCAAACACTATTATTTGTGTCCAGTAAAGGCAGATATGAACTTCCCCATTACAACACAAACTATTTGTTACATTTATTTTTGGCGTATAGGGTTAGGGTTGTGAAAATGTCCAACAGTTAAAGTTATTTATAAACTTATTGTTGGGCCTGACACATTGATGTAATGATCGGTAGGCTCAAAGCCTGGATTTTATTTGAAATGTCGCCAGTGCTATGTTTGTCTTTATAGAGTTTGGTAGCATTATCATGGATTAGCAGTATTGCAGCATTTAATTAACTTGTTTATTTGTTTTTTTTTTGTGCGGCGCATTAGCCTATGGTCAGATGCTTGTCTTTCGTTGCTTGCTAAAATTAGAGTCCTTGCATTTCTCTCGTGTGTAATTTGAGAGCAGCATAGCAAACCAGGCCTGCTCAGGCTGTGTGTAAGTGCGTTACTGGGATGTCATTGGTTCATGGTTGCAGCCTTGTTTTACAACAAACCCCCTCTGTCAGTGCCTTGTCCAGTTATGTTATGTCCTTCCTCTTCTGTTTGGCTGTATCTGTCTCCTGTTGTTTTAGGTATGTTTCTTTATGGCTCTGTACTATAATGTGATCATCGCCTGGGCCCTGTTTTACTTGGGCAGCTCGTTCCAGTATCCGTTACCGTGGCAACGGTGCCCCTTTGAACCCGCCAGTAATCAGACAGGTAGAGTCACGCTCACATTTTTCTCTGCGCCTGTCAATCAACCTTTTGTGTACACACTGGATTCAGTACATGTTCTGTGATGTTGTGGCCGGTGTGCACGTTCTCTCATTCCATACTTTGCCGGATCCAAATTTGAATCCAGATTTAAATAAACGTTCAAGCATCATGATGTGTAATTGTTTGAGCGACCATACACAGAAACATAATGTCAATGTGCACCACTCTAAACTTGCTGGAGTGGTGTAAAGGTGGTCAGACCGACCAGTCAGCATGCCTCATGTTCTAGTTATAGTGTGGCTCACCTCCCAGCAAGGTTAACTGGTATGGATTTTTTTACAGCTTGGAAGTATGATGTGTTTGTCTGTGTTGTAAAGTTTTGCGTCATGTCTCTATTCCTCTCAGTCAAAGAGTGCGCTGCTAGCTCTCCCACCTCCTACTTTTGGTTCCGTAAGGCTCTAGATATCTCTGACTCTATTGACCAATCTGGGGAGTTCAACCCCATCATAACTGGCTGCTTGCTTGCTGCCTGGGCTACAGTCTGTCTGGCCATGATCAAGGGCATCAAGTCATCTGCCAAGGTACACACACACACACACACACACACACACACACACACACACGGCTTGCTTTTCTTGCTATTCTTGTGAGAAATTTCCATTGACATGAATAACAAAAAGCATTACTGCTAAAGCTAAACTTATGGTTCATTTACTCATTCAAATAAAAGTTAACTAAAACACACACACATGTACACACACACACATACAAAGTATGTATTGTAGGGCTTAAATATGTACATTTATGCTGTGCCCCTGGGATATCTAGTGTCAACATTCAAGGTGTATTCTTTCATGTTCACATGAAAAACACACACACAGACTGTGTGTTAACAATTTGTGTTAACATTTGGCACAGAAATGCTCAAACGCTTACACTCGTGCACTTGTGTAAACAGTACATAGTGATTTACGTTTACATGTCATTTAGCTTATCCAAAGTGACAATTGATACAATCCTACAATCCAAACAAATTGTGGATTAAGTGACCCAAGGACCCAGCAGTGGCAGCTTGGCAGAGGCTAGATTTGAATCCTGGTCCGTCTGATTCATAATCCAATACCTTAATGGCTAGGCCTCAACATCCCATTGTGAGCAGTATGATAACAGTCCTTTTACTATGAACTGTGTAATGGCAGGACTAAATATTCAGAAAAAAAAACGTATTTCTCTTTTGTTTTCTCCTTGTAGGTCATGTACTTCTCCTCCATTTTCCCATATTGCGTGCTGTTCTGTTTTCTAATTAGAGGACTGATGCTGGATGGAGCTGTCGAAGGACTCACTTACATGTTCTTCCCTAAAGTGAGTAAAGATTCCGAATTTAGAGATTCTGAAGAGAATTAGAGATAGTGAATTTTATTTTGTGGCCTATTTCATAAAGGAATCAATGTAGAAAAGGCAAAACGAGTACAGTCTAACCTCATTGTCTCACCCATTTATGTTTTTATGACTATTTTTGGTGAGAGGATACAAAGAATTAGACAATGGCAGCAACCTTTGTACCTGATCATACATGTACAGTTTCTGTTAGTTCATGCAAATTGTAGAAATAGTCTGTGACTGCTCTGTGATGTGGCATGACGTCTAGTTTGCGTTGAATAACAGACAGGGACTGTACATCATCTGGCGTTACAAGTTCAGACTGTTTAAAACAACACGCCATTCTGTCTCGTATGCTTTTGTTACACTAACGCTGATTATTACTCAACACATAAAGATTATCAAGAGCACAAAGTTCTCCAAGCTGGAATTCAGTAATGGCCAAAACCACATGGCCTTTTCTGTCAGCCTTAGACCAAACAATTTTCAAGCCATTGTACAGTCGCAGACGAATTTCCAACGTCGGAATAAAATCATGAGTGTTTTGCTGGAGTTGCGTCACAGTTGCTTCATTTCAGTCAGTAGGTCCAACATGGCTAGGGTAGCTATCTAAAGAGACATCTAGTCATGCCTGAGACACCTGACTCGGCATGAAGGCACCGCCAGAACTCAGATCCAGGTCATCGTATTGGCGTTGGGTTGCAAATTGCCACTAAGCAGCCACTCTGAACATGCAACTATAACCAGACTTGTCCAGCTTTTACCTTTTAGAAATTATGTGCGTTTTTCTCAGATAGAAATCTGGAGTGAGGTGCAGGTATGGCGTCAGGCTGCCACACAGGTTTTCTTTGCTCTCGGTTTGGGCTACGGCTCCGTGATCGCTTATTCTTCCTATAACCCCATCAACAACAACTGCCACCGTGATGCTCTTATGGTCTCCGCCGTCAACTTCATGACCTCAGTCCTGGCATCACTCGTCGTCTTTGCAGTGCTTGGCTTTCGAGCCAAGAACATCGCCCTGGAATGTGTAGCGTCGTAAGTGTGGACATGAGTTTGGACGTTATACATACGTTAGGCTGATTTGCTCACAGACCAGATGTACTTTTATTATGCAGGAATGTTGGAAAAATGGCAGAAATGGCAGCTTCAGGTTCAGCGTCGCACTGGTGGCCATGGTTCAACATGTCTGAACCCAGATCAGTGGACTTAAATGACTACAAAGAGTGGTACAGTCATTATGGGAGCTTGCTGGGATCAGAGATCACAGACTGCGACCTGGAGAGAGAAATGAACAAGGTAGGGTATATCTTGGGTTTTTTCATGTTGTAACCCTGCATTCCTGGATAGACTCATGGGATGGGTGTGGTTTTGTAGAGTGACATTATGAAGCACGTTTGGGAGTGATACCATTTTCATTCCTCCTGGCTCAGGGCGTGGAGGGCACTGGTTTGGCGTTCATAGCGTTTACCGAGGCCATGGCGCAGTTCCCTGCCAGTCCTTTTTGGTCAGCGTTGTTCTTCCTCATGCTGCTGAATTTGGGTCTGTCCACCATGTTCGGCACAATGCAGGGTATCCTGACTCCTCTCATGGACAACTTTAAACTGCTGGGTCGTCATAAGACTATACTCACAAGTAAGCACGCTGACATTTCGGGCTTGCAGTGGTGTTCCTGTAATGGTACTTTAATTCTATGTGTTTGTCTTTCAGTGGTAAGTTGTGTGCTAGGCTTCCTCATAGGCCTGCTCTTCACTCAACGCAGTGGCAACTACTTTGTGACCATGTTCGACGACTATTCTGCCACTTTGCCACTCATGATCGTTGTCGTCTTTGAGACAGTCAGCGTGGCGTGGATCTACGGTGCTGATCGGTAATCGTTATTCTACAAGACCAGTTTGGGTGTGCGCTGCATAACGTCCATTCATACAACGTCCGATCGTGTGCACGTCTATGGTTTTATATGCTCAATATCCTTGTTATTAACTTCAGTGATATATTACCTTACCAGACATGTTAGATGAAATACAGGTGTACTTGCAAATGCGACACTGGTGCAGAAAGTACAGAACATAGCATGGATAAAGAAGAATAAGGTGCAACAGATATTTTTACAATTCAAAGGAGTGGCGAGAGGCGTGAGAGTGTAGTGAGTGCGGGTGTATCAGCGTGCAGTAGGATGATCAGGGTGCAGAGAGAGAGGAACACAAGTGCAGAGAGAGGGGAACCAGGGTGCAAAGAGAGGGGAACCAGGGTGCAGAGAGAGGGGAACCAGGGTGCAGAGAGAGGGGAACCAGGGTGCAGAGAGAGAGGAACCAGGGTGCAGAGAGAGAGGAACACGAGTGCAGAGAGAGGGGAACCAGGGTGCAGAGAGAGGGGAACCAGGGTGCAGAGAGAGGGGAACCCGGGTGCAGAGAGAGAGGAACCTGGGTGGAGAGAGAGGAACCAGGGTG